>JAUMHI010000037.1:1520909-1550431 GCA_032359435.1 Enteromius unitaeniatus | reverse complement strand
TGAAACTGCAATAGGGTTATTATAGTATTAGTTCAAATAAATTAAATGCACGATGGCTCATAGGAAGATATATAAAGGGAATAACTTTGCCAACAGGTGTCTCAGCATTATAGTCTAGGATTCTTCCAAATTTACATTAAAAGCCTTTGATGAGACATGGTAAGGATTTGTTGAGCATTTTAATAAAAGTGCTTTCCTGGCAAAATCCAAATAAAAAAGACTCGGATGATGATGATGATGATGCCACACAAAACTGTCATTTTCTTTATATTGTAATCATGGCTTTTAATACTTTTTAAAAAAGCAGCTTTGAAACTATATATATAGTGAAAAGTGCTATAGGAGTAAAAGTGAAGTGTGCAGTTCCAGCAGCAGTCCACCAGGGGCTTCTCTTGTCACATCTCAAATTCTTGCACCGTTCACCTAGGTCTTTCTGGGCATGAAAATGATGGGTGTTTTGCTTCTAGGTGTCTTACAAATGATGCAGACCAGAATTGCAGCTCTCCAGAGTGCTGTGGACAGGTAAACCCTTCCATTGGAAGCATTGAAATGATCCATGCTTTTAAAAAAGTGGCGTCACATGCATCATTAATATATATAAATTTCTATAAATCTATACATTTCTAGATTTGTGCTTTTCTGATTCCTCTTTTCGTCCTTTCTTAGGATCCGAACCAAAATCGTTGACCCTCACAATAAGATTGTGGCACGTACAGCCCAGCTCGCCCGCTTACAGGTTATTTTATTACTTTTATATCTGCTCCTGTCATCCCACATCTGTCTATCCCTGGATATTCCAACCGAGACATTCTGCAGAACTATTATTTCCTCATTGTCCTGCTTTACAAACACTCTGCGCCTTCGCTCCGAGGCATGATTTCCATGTTTATTGGCTCGACGCCGGAGATAGAGACAACCCTGCCTTCACAATTGTTTGCAGTCAAGACAGATTCTGTCATACACCCAGCATGCGGGAAAAAAAGAAATGCACACAAAATCAAAATCGTTCTGGTGGAAGAGATGTTTTGTAATATTGATTTGAGATTGTTATATCCAAAAAAATAAGATTTCCAAAATATCTGAACACATCTGAAAAGAATAAGTAAACAAATTAATGAATAGAAAAAAATGCATGATCTCGTATATCTGTATAAATCTTTTTTCAATTATATTTTTCAGCTTAAAAATGCATACATATACCTCAAATATTAATTAGTTATGAATTATTAGTAATTATTTATTCACTCCATCGAATTTTGATTCCTTAGAGAAACGTAAAACTGCTGTCTAGGACGTCTTTCTCTCAGTAGCAGTTTATAGTGACGTTAAATTTATTTCCACAACAAATAAAAAAGGTCTCCGTATCTTCTGAAGCTGGCTGAAGTAAAGTCATTTCTTACACCTGCTAATATCTTTGTGCACGCTTTAATCATGTGGCTGGTTCACATGATATCATCGTGAGTGAAGCTTCAGGTCTGTAGAAAGTAAAATCAATAAAAGTTCATTTGAACCTAGAAAGGAAGGGTCTCTCACACACAGCGGTCCCGCTCCACACGCTTTACAGGGTCCTGGTTTTTTTTAGTAGCTTTGGGGAGTTGTTACTAAAGAGGAAATGCAGCTGTGGTTTACTCTCCTTCATGCTACCTTTTCTCGTACGGTTTTAAGTGTAGAAACACATTTGCATTTTTGTGTTTGCTAATCAGCACAGCCCTGTGATGTTTGATCACGGTTTTGCATGCAGCTATATAAAGGAAATGCATTTGAAGCAGAGCAGGGCATGTTGTCATAGTGTTTCCATAGAAAGTCTTCTATTGTTTAATATTTATAAAAGCCACAAAAAACAAAACACATAAACGCAAGAATTGCAGCAGTGTTATTGTAGTTTGATGAGCATGGGGCAAGTTGTCCAAATGATTTAAATCTATAAAAGAGGACATTTGTTTGAAATATGAAAGTGTCTAGTTTGTGCGGGAATAAGTTTATCACAAGTGTGCAAAGGCATGCATCGCTATTATTATTTTTTGAAAAATGAAACCTTGTTGTAGTCTAACCTACTACTAGTTTTATGTAGGACTGTATCAAATAGCTTCAGAAGTGTGAGACTTTGTTCATTCCATGTTGTTTTCGTGTCTGGGTCTGTCCTGTCCTTGCCTTCAGCAACACATTTTTTTTATTATTTATTTTTATTCCTCGTAAGAATAAGACCAGACCTGATGATGGGGACACAGCTGATTTTTTTTTTTCTTCTTCTTTGTTTTCACCCGTTATCCTTTTGTAATTTTTCTGTCACAATATTTGACGCACTGTCACCCCAGGACAAAGCAATCAGTTTCAGACATGCACAGAATCAGATGCACGTACCTTTGGGACAGTTCAGCAGCACCTATTCACTGAAAACCAAAAAAGAGTGACCTCCACGAGTCCTTCATCCACCTGCTGTCTGCCCACAGGCTCGATCGGCGCCACACTATACTCAATGTGTGGCTTAGTTGCATGATTTTTGCTGCTTTACAAGCATTTCCTATTTATCTGTTGGCTGTTAGGGTGTGAACTAAATGTTAATTCATGCCTGTTTGTAGTGGGGGGGGTTTTATGCGTGTGAAATGCATTGATAATTAATTGATAGCATATTCTAGTGTTAAAACAACACTGTGAGATGATGCACATCCTTCTTCTTAATTAAATGAATCCAAAATTGATTAAAGCACTACTTAAAAATTAATTTTGAGTCTATTAAGGAAGATTTATGTGAGGGAGGGGGGAATAAAAAGCTATTATCCTAGTTAAAAAGACCCCAGATGTAGGTCAGGTCCCTGCTAACTTCAGTTTAGGTCTAGGTTTCATCCTATACAAGTCTGAAAGTTTGCTTAGTAACACCACACTTTTCCTGAAAGGGATAGTTCACCCAAAAATGAATTGTCATCAATTACTCACCTCAAGTCGTTCCAAACCTGTATGCATTTATTTATATATGAAGAACAATGCTGGTACCCATCGACTTCTATCATATTTTTTACAGATTGTGGAAGTCGGTAGATACCAGCAGTTGTTCGGTTACCAAATGATCTTTATTTTTTGGGGACCTATCTCTTTAAAATAAAAAAGCCAGACTATTTATCCTTCTCTGTAGCACAAATTGCGTGTTATAAGGGATATTAATACGGCTAGTAGCATGAAATATCACTAATATAGAGTCACTAATAGCAGATTTCCTCAGTTGTGTCTTTAGGCGGAGGATTTCACTTTATCATAACCTAGACATCACTGCCATTACCTTATCGTTGATATTTGCTTGTGCTGGCTATCATAGACACACGAGTCATTATGTTATTCGACGAACGCAGGAATGAGAAGTCTTATCTTATTCTGTCTGGCAGGTGGCGTGTGACCTGTTGAGAAGGATTATCCGTATCCTGTACCTGAGCAAACGACTGCAGGGGCAACTGCAGGGGGGCAGCAGAGAGATCACTAAAGCTGCCCAGAGCCTCAACGAACTGGGTGAGTGACCCATCACAAAGAGCGTCTCTCGTGTCCTGCAAAACCTTTATTCATAATGGAGCACTCAGCACGAGTGCCAGCACTTGTGTTGTCTTTATTGGGTTTTATCACATCCATGATGGCTAATCAGGAAGTTGCTGTAACACCAGAGGAACCTTTTCAACTTTTAGCAGAAGTTCTCGCTTTTTTTGTTTGCACCGAGGAATTAGGAACATATTTTCCAAAATAAAATTGTGCTGTCAAATGACTAATCACGATTAATCACGTTCAAAATAAAAGTTTTTTGTTTGCATGTTATATATGTGTGTATACTGTATTATGTATATATAAAGCCATTCAGCATATATTTACATGTGTATATATATTTATATTCACATAAATGATAGAATATGTAAATATATTTAATGTAGAAACTTAACATTTTTTAAAATATATATATGCATGTGTGTGTATTTATACAGTATATACATAATAAATATACACTGTACACACACACATGTAAACAAAAAGCTTTTATTTTGGATGTGATTAATTGCTTCACAGCACTAGTGTGTATGTGTATATATATAAAACACATGCATACATCATATATTTGACTAAATATTTCCATTAATATTATTTATAGTAATAATTAACATATAAACATTTTTTTTAGCAAATGTATAGTATGCATGCATGTGTGTATTCATGTATACAAAATACACACAGTACATATTATGTACACAAAAATGCGATAATTGTTTCCCAGCACTAATATTTGGACGTAGGAACTCTGTTTGGTAGACTACCTAAGAGTAGAGTCTAAAACAGTTCTATAGGAACTATTTGATTGGTCAAATGCATATGAAACACTGACTAACCGCCTTTTTCAAAAAGCAATGTAAAATATTTACTCCACCAGCCGACTCTTGACTCCGATATATATCACTGCAAGTTCTCATTGAAAATGTCATCTCTTAGCCCAATTTTTGCTTTTTCAATCGTGTAAATTGTGCATCTTCATTATCACGAACACTACAAATACAACTCCATTCACTGGTCTATGGCATTGGTCAATTCTGTGCATAAAAAAGAAGTCCGCTTCAGTTTTTAGCTCTCTAGGATCGACCCCGCTAGCTGGTTCCTAGAGCTAAGTTCGTAGACCTACACAGTGCAAAAGCTCCTCAAGTGTATCTTTCTATTTTTCCATGTAAGATTTGGTTGTTTCGGCATTTGGCAATGCTGCATTTTGTGTTCTTGTTTTTTCAGCCACTAATGGCAGTTATCGAAAAAGCTATAGCATCTTCCACTTTTGTGTAAATGGCATTCTTGTACAGTTTCCAGGTCAGCTCCGTTCTTGTGGCCTAAATGTTTTGCTGAGTTTGCAGCGCAGGTGTGAGGAGCGTCTGAAACTGGTTCTGAAATCGTCTGACCTGCTTTGGAGATATTTTAGTTTATGTTGGTAGAACCCCCCTAGATTAACGCCTGACCCGAATCGCGTTTACAAGCGACTCCAATAGTGACCCGAGTGCATTATAATAATCTCACAGAGCTTAAAGTAGACATGAAATCAAAGTTGACCCCATTTACTTTCTTAATGCACGCTCCAGGTCGTATTGGTGACGTCAGGCCTCAACCCCTCTCGTGTCGCGCAGAGAGCACCTTTCATGATCCAATCAATTCCTGTTGCATCAAATTAAAGCCTGTCCCACAGATTTTTATCCATGTTTCACTAGAAAAGCAACATTTCAAAAGTAAAATGAGTTCAGACTATACAGGTGTTGAACATTTTTGTCATTTTAAAACACTGGCATATCATTGTCTGGAATTCATGTGGGTGTGGACATTATCTGAAATGAGAGAATTTGTTTTCGGTCATGGGTTTAATGGCTGTAATATTAGATTCATATTGACTCGTACTCTGTTGACCTTTTGTTTGAACATTTGCCTAGATGTCATACGGACAGATAAATAGTGCAATGCAAATTCAGCATGCTCTTATTCCAGGTTTGTGTGATACAGTAAACACATGCTTCATTATTGAGTCCCAGGCCCTGTGGGATGAATTCCAGTGAAGATCAGCAAGGTACTTTTTCCTGGTTTCTATTTGCATATTGTTTTCAGATGAAGCTAAATCAATGCAGGGCGGACAGTAGTTGTGCATACAGAGGGCATGCTGATTTTTTTTGTTTGCATAAGCTCTGTTTGTGAGTAGCTTCCTGTTAAGAGATTCCTTAAAAGGCAACAGGCTGGCTCTTGGAAGCCTATTCTCTTTGTGACACAATATGATTCAGTAATATGTTTTTCATCCATTGAATTATTTATCATGTCAAAGTGAGGGTCATATTTGGATACATCTCACCCAGCTAATGGATTACAGAGACATCTTTGCATTAGCGTCACCATCCATGACGAGACAATTAGACTGCTCTAACAGCACCTGTCCTTTTCTTTTTTTTTCACTGGATTCTCAGCTTTTATGCCTTCCCTCCTCCCCCTCAAGGTATAACATGAACAGCCAGGGTCTGGTATGATATCATTATCTGTATGTGCTCCTCTCTGGCATCCAGCGTAGAAAGTGCCAAATCTCCCATTAGGCAACTTGTTTAAAAACACGCTGCCTTACAAGGAAAGCTTCTTGTCTGTAGGTTTTGACAGTGTTTTACGGTACACGCTAGATCACAAATACAGCAGAATGCAGCCCTGAAACTGTAGAAGCAATTAAACTTTGTTTTGAAGTCTGTCTCTGTCTAGTGCACGCTGTCCTCAGATGCTGTTACAAGAAACCTGACGAGGTGCAGTGACTGAAGTCAAGCTTCAGAGTTTCTAGTAATGCTGATAGCATCATGTTATTGAATTGTAAACAAGACGATCAGTAAATGATGATGAACCCTTGATGGTTTAATTGACAAATCGATTTCCTGTTTACCATAATCAGTATAGCAGTGTTGAACAGATATACCAAAGGGGCCTGTGTGGCATCAATTCATAACACTCGGTCATTAGCTGTGCTTTCCTTGGTTTATCTCACTGCGTACACAAAACATATGCCTGAAATAGCTCTGAATTATGGCGGTCCTGACACAATAATGTCAGCTCCCCATCTTGCAAAGATGATTTATGAATCCCTTCCCAGCGACGTAAGGCATATGGATGGGCGGCAAGATGGATTGAACAGAACTCTAAATGGCTTAAGGGGAAGATTGACTGGGGCAATGGAAGGAGGTGAAGGTGTTTTGATTGGTGGAGGACACGTGTGTAACGGCTGTCAACCATAATGGGATGATTGGAGTGGGATAACATGAGCAAACTGAAGGAATGAGGCTGTTATAGAGGAGAGGAAATCAAAGTCAGATAAATGTCAAGAATGTCAAGGAAGAAAGGTGAACTGCTTGGGAAACAGTATCTATATCCATATGTGAGTAAATGTTAAGTATTGCATGTCCTACCCTGTTACCTTAAGGTGTCCTTGTTGTTTTTTTTAAAAAACATTTTTTGTAATTGTATAATTTAACCGTAACAATGTATATTGTATCTATACAGTACTGTATATACATTTACTGATCACTCATTTAAACTCCCATAGTACCTTGGCTAAATTTGGCTGTAGTGGACGGATATCTAAGATTCAGTGCAGGGGATTTAATTCTGTTTGTTTTCTACATCATTTGAACTGCACCTGCCTGTTGGATGGAGATGGAATGTCAATCACAGGACTTTGGACTCAGTGACTCACTCCTCTGGGAATATATGAGTGACATATGGATGTCCGGACAGTGTAGGTAAGAGGAATAGATTAAGCAAATGAAAACAGACAGTGGAAATGTAAGGGTGCTCTAATTAACGAAGAGGTGATGCGGTTTGTGGTTTGGCTGTGGATATGGGGTCTGACTGTTGGGTGCTGCTCAAAGAATGCACTTTATAGCATTTTTTTATAGTAGCATAGACGTTTGTGGTTGATTTTGCTTAAAACAAGTAAAAAAAAGGCTAACCAATTTACCAGGCTGTCTAAATCAAGATACGTGTAATAGTAGTAATACCAGTCAGTTCAGCATTCTTAACCTCTTTTTATTGGCATTAACAATAAAACAGTACTTTGCATTTGTGCTAACGTGACTTTGGATGCTTTCAGGCCCCAAACATGACTTGCAAGCAGAGCCGTCCAGGTTTTGGCAGCCCTTTTTATTGGCAAAATGGCCATTGCTCGCTTGCAAATATAATATTTTTCCTCACATGCCTCTCAGAAATATCTATACAGCTTGTTTACAGCAAAACAGTAAAGCCTCTATTTATGGCCAACCCTAAACCTGCGGTCAAGTCATCACAGGGTAACAGCTTCACAGGCCTCTGTATGATCTGTTGCATATGAGGAATGGCAAAAAGGCCTCTCAGAATCTGCTATGTCAGTTTCTGGTAGTACACGAAAGCTAAAAGTAACCATTTTGCCCTTGATACTATAGCATACAGCCCCAGGATAGCAGGGACTCGGGTACAGCATTGACAGATTTGTCACATTGTGCAGCTTTTATTACAGTAAAAGACGTGCGTCAATCATGCACTTCAGCTGCCGCTTTCGCTTCTTCGGCACAGTGTGAGCTCTAAATGTGGATCAGCCCTGGCTCTGACCCTTATATCTATAGATAAACTCAAGAACGTATGATTGCAGAACAGTCACTTGATAAGAGAAGCTGAAAATTAGTAATGTTTAGTTCCTAAAACTGCCAGATGGGTTTTCAATCAAGTTTAAAGCCTACCTAACGGAAATGCACTTTGGGTAACTGCAAAATAATTATTTGCACACATACTGCCAATCTTGCATGAACTGAAAATCTGAAAAAAGTTTTAAATGTTACTGTGTCACATGAGATATTGCGATATTTACACCACTATTTACTAACCCTTGAGAATAGGGCTAGGCGATGTATATCAAACGATATATTATGCTCATCTCGTCAGTAAAGCCGGTTCTTTGATTAGCGGTAAATCTCCATCAGCTGTTTTCAAAAGGAACACAGCTTGTACACAGACCCATAGATCACCGAGAAGCTGCGCCATTGAATCAACCGCGAAACTCAACGCGTGGCTTGTCGGTGATCTGCGGCTCTGTTCATAAGCTGGCGCTGCATTTGAAAACAGCTGATGGAGATTTACCGCTAATCAAAGAAGCAGCTTTACTGACGAGATGCACATACTATATCGTTCGATATATCGCCCAGCCCTACTTGAGAATATTAACTTGTTTTGTGACATTACAAGTTTTATTAGTCTCAGCACTGTTAATGATTTGATTTTGTAAATGCAAGCTACCATCCAACGCCGTTTGCATCTATTCCTGAACTGAACATGACAACTCAGTCAAGAATTAACCTGCACCTAATGTCTCTGCATTTTACTTAATTTTCCTTGTTTAATGGCATGACTTCACTGAAGAGTGTGTGACCTTTCATTGCTGCAATGCAAAGGTGACTCTTTTTGTAGGCTGCCAAAAGATACAGTTATCATCACCCTCTAATCCAGTCTAACCCATAATCAAACACCATCAGCTCAATAGGTCTCATAAGGTCAAGTATTTGGACTCGACACCTTTTTATTGACACTCCCCCATCCACTTCATACTCCAGCTTTATTGGACGATATGCTGTGAACCACCTCCCTCGTCCCTATAAAAAGATATGATTTTAATAGCAACTGGCCATGCAAGTGATTTTGAAAGAAAGCAGACCTTGCTTTGTAAGTGCACCCTGTGACTTGTTGACCTGAGTAATATAGCCATCTTGTTCTTTTTATTGCAGGGTGGAGGGCAGGTAATATCCACTTAATGAAACTCATAGTGTGAATTCTTAACGGTGTTTGTCTTCTATTTTGCAACAGTAAAAATTGAAGTGTCTGAAACCAAAATAGAACAAAGACATATAACCACTTTCTCTACAGAGTGGAAAAAAAACTACTCGAGAAGTGTGTTATCATCACAGTTGCGCAGGGTTCATCTTGAGAGCAAAAAAAATCTTCTGCCGTTTTTGGGGGTATTTAATGCAAACGAACAAACCCAGGAGCATCCGTTTCTACGTCTTTACATTTGTGGTTTATACTTCACTTGGGTATGTATGTACAATCTCTAAGACCACTTCAATAAAACACATGCAGTATTTACACTTTACCATCTATGACATCTACAATAGTCACCATTACAATAAATAGTAATAAATTATTCCTCTTGAGATACTGTACAATTAATACACTTAAATTAATTACTGCTTTGGATTAGTGGTTTCCCTTTTTAATGATTCTGTACCTGATGCAGATGTTGGTCTTAAATTGGCCCAGTAGCTCATTCCACATCCTCTGATGAGAGGCATTTCTGCCTGACCTCCGTCTCCTCAAAAGTCACCTTTTTGTTCCTTTTTGGGTCAATCCATGAGTTGTGGATGACCACATTATTGGGCATAGGGTCAGCCTCCACAACTGACACGACACGCTTCTTCATTTTACTCTTTAAAACCTTCTGAAATTTCTGCCGAGTGAAGGCATAGAGCAGCGGGTGAAAAATGGTGGTTCCATAAGCCATGACCAGGAAGCCCAGTCTGAGACGCACAGTGAAGTTGCTCGGCCCTGCACTCAGGATAACCGTGTTGAGCACGGTGATAGGTGTCCAGCAAAGCAGGAAGGTGGAGATGATAAGAAGCGACATGCGGAAAACCCTCTTTTGTCGTTCACGGCGTTCCCTGTGCCTTTTGACGGCCCTGCGGAGGGCTATGATCACAGACACAGAGGTACGCATGCCCAGAGGCGGATTCCTTCCCGCACTGCTCTGTGAGGCATCGGTGGACTCCGGCTGAGTAGAGGTCATGGAGATGGTCTTTTTCTTTCTGGGTTTCTTCTTGGGCGCCGAATGGAAACGTGTGCCAATGCGGATGTTGAGTGCCTGCAGGATCTTGTAGTAAGTAACCAACATGACCACAGCCGTGAAGAAGAAGATTGGTATCTGTGCCAACAGGTGATAGTATAGGCCCAATTCAGTGTAGTATTGGTTTGACGGTTCCTCCTCCTCTGTCTGATTCCTTTCGTTACCTGTCTGGCTGAAGAAACCCTCTTCTATGAAGGGTACCAGAAAGCTAAGGAATGATAAAGCCCAAATGGACCCTAGTAAAGCCACTGCTCTTCCCATTGTCAGAACTCGGTTTGCAGGCCGAACTGAGATATCATAGCGGTCTAGTGTGATGGCCAGGACATTGGCAGCAGTAGCCACACTAGCAAAAGACACACAAGCCTCGTGGAAGCAGCAAATAAGTGCGCTGTTGCCTTCCAGTGGCAATAGCACCACCACAATTGTAAGTGGGATGCAGCCCACACACACCAGGACATCCAGCACATGAAGGTTCATAGTTACGATGTTGCTGACCGAGCTCACCAGGTTTGACTTCATACAATAGAGAGCCAGCACAGTCAGGTTGCTGCTGAGACCCAGCACGATCTCCAGCATTAGGAAACCTGTTAGAGACACCTGGAAGCTGACAGGGTAAGGAGTGTCCAAGTCCATTTCGAAGTCAAGAGGTTCAACGTTATCGAGGACAGTGACGTTGCTCATGATGGTCTGGAATCCCAGCACAGGAGGGGTATGCATTCTCCTGCACACGCAAAAACAGAAGGTGGTTGTTCAAACGCTGCATGCATTTCTAAGAAGCATTTATATGACATGGTACTGAGTGTATGATAATGCCAGAACTGGTTAGCTTCTGAAATATAATTTGAAGTTAATCTAGCTGGCAACTAACAAGAATGTGAGCGGAAAGGAACACAGTTAAAACGATAGTTCATTACAAAATGAAAATTTTATGTTTATCTGCTTAGCCCCAGGGCATCCAAGATATAGGTGACTTCAGTAGGACAAAAACGAAGACTGTTGCAGTCTCTCAGTCACATAATGGCAGTCAATGGGACCCATGGTTTTAAGAGTAAAAAAAAAACCTAAACAGAGAAAACCAAATTAAACCCAGTGGCTCATGATGATACATTGAGGTCTAAAGATATGAAACAATCAGTCTGCCCTGATTTACCACAATGTCCGACTGTTCTGAGCATGTTCATAACAGCCGGTGTGTGATGCATTATCTTCTTAATTTATGGCGGATTGCAGACTTATAAGTGCATTACCGTCACCTGTCTCTCAAATGGACCAGTGACACTCTATCTACAATCTCTATTAGGAGTGTCAGTGGTCCATTTTAGCACAGACCTATCATTACGTGTCTTCAGACCTCAGGGTTTCATTTGATTTTCTCTGTGTATGTTTTTTTTTTTTTTACACTCAAATCTGTGGGTCCGATTGACTGCCATTAAATGACTGACAGACTGCAACAGTTTGAGCTAAATATCTTTGTTTGTGTTCTACTGAAGAAACAAAGTTACCTGCATCTTGTATGCCCTGGGGGTAAGCAGATAAACATCAAATTTTCATTTTTGGACTATTCCTCATAAGAACGTTAAAAGGATGGCATATGCAGATTAAAGATTTGCATACACTAACGAAACTCACCCCTCCCTTGTGTTCACTGTCCTCGTTAGGAGCAAATGCCACCGAAGCGTTGATGTGTTGGCAGGTTGTCATACACGCCAACCATACTCCAATGCTTCTTTATCTCAGCAGTGTCCTTTGCTCTTTCAATGCCATTCTCTTATGAACTTGCTCCGTTGTGTGCTTTTTTTGTGTCAGCTTTTTTTAATGAGCTAATATTTAACAAATGCATCAGCTAAGGCTGTCCTTAGCCCCAGCATGGCATGGACTGGACAAGCGAGGACACCCTCAAACACCTCTCTGTAGGATTGATTAAACACTGTCTAAACAGCTCATACCTCTTTCCCTTGCATCCTCAGATTTCTGTGGGAGGATGTGGGAGATGGAAACACTCTGCTTTTCCTTTTCAGAGCGTGGGAAGGGTTTGTGCATTGTAATATCCACGTGGTTCTGACTTGAAAGCTGTGTTGTATTCAAGCTTGTTTTTAGCCTTTTGTCCTTTGTGTTGGCCGAACAGATCAACACCATGTCCCATCCTCGCAAAGGTCCTCTCTTTTCATTGTTTATTCCAAGACTTTGCAAACCACAAGAAGAAATTCTTCTCCCTCAGTGTGATATGTCAGGACTGGCATTCCCTCTGCGCTATATAACAAAAGTTGCACCGACTCCTACAGAGTCCATGGCCCCTTGTATTCCACCTGAGTAAATCACACTCCCACCTGCTGTGCCACAATATAGCTCCAGGAGTCCAGGCAGGTAGACAGCAGAACACAGTAATCACAACAAGGTCACAGGTTTCTAGAGGGAAGGAGGTAGTCAGGCCGGTGCACTGCGTGGCATATATTTTCCTCTTTCTTTTTCACAGTGTTCATGTGGGACACCGGAAAAAGGGCTCCATCCTCAGTAGTTTCACACTCTGGCTTCTGGTAGGTGCAAAAAAAAGTGAGAGTTAGAATTATTTTCTTATTTTTCTACCCAAGTCATAAATGACCTTGAAATCCGTAAAGGAGAGTTGTGGCATCTTAGCATTCACATTAGCCATTTTACACTAACTTTGTCCACAATCAATGGTTTCGGGTTGTTCTGAGTCCTTGTAATGATTGTGCACCCTTCCTTTTTAAGAATTAACCCCAGTCAAAGCCAACTTTTTGTCTTTGAAGGTGTCTCTGGTGTAATTTGTTAGTTGAGAAGCCTTAAGCCCAACTCATTAAACTCATGTTCCTTTGGAATAATGGACTCCCACAGCGACTGTGAGTGGTTGTTTGCAGAGCAGCTTTGCAGTACTCCCACACCAAACTTTCATGGGCAATATTCCATATATGTGAAGCCGAATACTCATACATCTCCAAGCATCTCTCTCACTCTTTCTCTGTATTTTTTTTTTAGCTGGAAGGCAGCTTTCAGCACCAGCCAGAGACCGTAATAGCGACAAGAGCGCTCACATCATCTTCCCCTTAAGAGGATAATGGGTTGGATGGGTTTCGATTACTCCATTTTGCTCTTTTCACATACATTAATTGAGTTAAATGTGTCAATTATTGTGTTGGCCACTGGCGTGTTCACATCAAAATACAGCATGCATCTATTTGTTTTGCAATACAAGCATCATAGGAAGACAGTGCACATTTCTTAAATCAATTCAAATTCCTGTCCAAAGCATAGAATAAAACCGCTCTGAATTGCTAGCAACCCTGCACAGTATTTTAAAAAGTAAGTTGTCAGCTCTCTACAGATTTATAAAGTTTGCATGCATTGCCTTTTTGCAGATACTCCAGTTGTGGGAGTACAGAAACTTGAAGCGTTTTACCTCTTGTTGCTGCCGTAAGAGTGAGTGACCTGGTAGCCCATATATTTCCCAGTTTGAGTAGATCCATGCCCGGACGAGTAATAAAGGACATGCTTATCTGACGGGATGAGTCTGGCTGTCTTTCTCTATCTGCCTTTCTGTGAGCGCTCCCTTGCCTGTCAAGGGGGGGCAGGGAAGTCAGATGTTGTAGGATGTAGTGCCATGCATCTCGCTTGGAGATCTGCTCCTCTCCTTCTCCCTTGTTCCTTTCCTCTCAGACTTTTTCTCTCTCTCTCACCATCCCTACGCTCAGCGCTTTCAAAATGCCCTACCTACTCATCTCTCTCCTCCTCCTCTTTTCGCTCTCTCTCTCTCTCTCTTCCCTCCCACCTCCCTCATCACTCTCGCTTTCCCTCCCCCTTCCTCCCTGTCTCTGCTGTGGTTTATAACACTCCTCTGGCTCCCGATTGGTCTCCTGTAATAGTTGTAACCCTTTCTTCCCCTGTTGCTCAAATAGGGCTTCTGCCAACAGGTGAATTTTACTCTTTGTTGACATTGCCACAAAATACACTACCTTTCTGTTCTGCTTTCTTGCTAACTTTTTATTCCAATCCTTAAATTGTTCATGCAAGCTAGTAAATAAAAAGCCATGTAATAGCCCTGAGCAAGGATGTGGGTGAGTTTACTTGCAAGGCAAGGGCTCCATCTGAGTCTTTGAAATACAAACATGACAAACCTCGCATGAATCGTGATTTAGGTTCTGCCGTTTTTGCCACACTTGTGTGGGCATGTTGGTGCACACTGATGCAGAGAGGGCTAATTATGGAACTTCACTTTTCTCACCAAATTCAAAACTCTATTGTTGTAGATGGCACAAAAAGGCTTCAAATGACTAAGCTGAACATACCTGTAAATATTTCAAGGTGAGCATTAATATTTAAACTTTTTATTCAGACCCTGTCCCGAGACATTTCTCGGTAGATGCCTGAGCGAGAAAGAGAGAACGTGTTTATATTTTTAGGCAATTCCTTGAACTTGTTGTGCAGAGCTCAATTTCCTTGGATTACAAAAGCTGTTTCTAGTGTCTGTCAGTAATGACCACTCTCTTTATGCCGTTATCTCACTCCCGTTGTATAAACTGCCCTGTTGAGTGTGTTTGCGTGATTCTAGCTTGATAATGCCGCTGTGACTGATGCTCATTGAGTGGAAGCAGAACTCCAGAAGCCCTGGGTGAATTAACTTGTGCTTAGCAACCGCAGGTTCCAGGAGCGGAAGGTAAGACACCAGGTGCCTGCTCACTGGGAGAGGCGTGAGGGATGAAGAGTTGTGGAAAATCTACGCCTCTGCTCCCTGGGGCAACCTCCTGGAGGCAAGCGTACCCATTGGGTCTCTGGCAAGACCTTCTGGGATGCCGCCTTGCAGCCCCTTCTCATCTGACTGAATCCCTTCCATACATTTGGGATCCTACCACCACTGTTTTTTAAATGTTGTGTTATTATATTACATTTTTTTTTTTTTACATTTTATATACATTTAAAAGTTAAAGGGTTACTCCCATTCCAAAATAAAAATTTTGCATTAATCACTCATGATCATGTCGTTTTAAACCCGGAAAAGCTTCTTTCATCTTCGGAGCACAATTTCAGATGTTTTGGATGAAAACCTGGAGGCTTGAGACTGTCCCATTGACTTCCAAGTAATGAACACTGTCAAGGTCCAGAAATGTATGAAACGATGATGCGAAACGAAATGATGATGTCTTTCATTCTTTTCTGGACCATGACAGTTTTATTTACTCAATGGGACAGTCACAAGCCTCCCGGTTTTCATCAAAATTATCTTAAATTGTGTTTGGAAGACAAACAAAACCGGTTTGAAACAACATAGGGGTAAGAAATTAATGACAAAATTTTCATTTTGGGGTGGAGTACCCCTTTAAAGCATAAGCCATTTGTTAATTAATGTTTTGTCAAGTTCACCTAAAAAATTTAAATTGTCATCAGTTACACACCCTTTTCTTTCTTTCTTTCTTCAGAACACTGATATTTTGAGTAAAATTAATTCAGTGGGGTCATAAAAACATTTGATTCTGTTAACGTATGCAAAATATTATTCAAAATATGTTCTTCTGTGAGTCTTATAGAATTGTAATGACATTAGTGAATGAGTAAATGATGGCCATTTTCATTTGATTCATGGACACTGCACATTAGCTATTTGATGGCAGCTTTAAATGTAGGGCATCCGATCATATTTTAGAGCCGGTATGAGAGGTGGGTCATACTTCATTTTCTGGCTCTGCTTTACACACTATCCCTTTTTGGGACAAGTTGGAGAGCTTTATCCGAATCTGATTGACTGTCCCAAGGCAGTTCTCCCTTATCTGCTATTACATTTTAGAGATATTGTTCCTTGCTGTTAAATTTAACAAGAACATTAGAGCAGAAGCTTAAAGTGAAATGGCCAACTAAAACCCAAAGACAAACAGGAAATTCTGGTTGGCCTACAGTGTTATATTTTGTTGGCTCACTACTCCCTCAGAGACTCTGGAGCTGTTCGTGGTCACGTTCCCAGTGTCTCTGAGGGCTGTCTTGCATGTGGACTTCGGACAGACGAAATACAGATGACAGACCCAGTGGTCAAAGTCGCCTTTGGCAGTCTACAGTCCCCAAAGACCTACAGCTGTTCCATCACGGCTCAGTGTAAGAGCTGCACATCTGTTGAGCCGGGTCTAAGTGGAACTACAGTTTCCCGCTGCACTGCAAATAGAAAACATTTGGGTTTATGACTGAACTGACTTTGGAGCAGTTTATCGGGTAAAACGTATTTGTGTTTGACATTCAGTGGCCTGGAATATGATGCAAGCAGATGCAAAATGCTTTTTAATGCTTTTACAGCATTAAACCGATTTTAAAGCACTCTTTTAACCAATGGAATTGATACAGATGGTTATACTAAATATAGAGCAGTCCGTCTCGTATTCTGAGGTGTTAGGTTGCGTTTTCAGTGCTTATTATTATGAACCGTAATAGCAATGGCTAGACGATAAAGCTTTAAATGCAGTGGATGGGTCTGGTCTGTGGGAAATGGGATTGTCCTGCATTTAGCAGATTTCAGAGGCTTTAGTTGTATAAACAGTGTCAAGTCCCCTTAGCCTCCGCAGGGCCAACACGTCATTCAGTGACGCAAGGTTAGTGTTAATGTGAGTCTAGATCCCCCACATTGTGTTTTCACGGCGGCAGATTAGCAGGGGACACCCTGACTGTGAACTTCTGCTTTCTGCTTATGTTGGTTCAGCTTTGCTTAGCCGTCCCATAGGGATTCTGTCCAATCCCAACAAAGCATTCCGAGTTCATCCACTTCCTGCCACAGTCTAGAGAGCTGTGTTGTTATGTGTTTTGTTGTACCAGGGGAGGGGAAGCATGGGAAAACGGCATCCCTTATGAGAGGGGTCCATCACCTCCCTGATGCCTGATCTGTTCTGATTTAAGGACAGAAACACTTGTATCTGTTACTACTGGAGTCTCATGCTAATGAAACAAACACTGTTGATCTTTAGCTGTTGCTTAATGCTGAAAGGGAAGGTGTAGAACTACACATATTTAATAATTAAAATGTAAATTGAAACTGAAAAGCAAGCCACACATTCTTTACTGAAAGCATGTATCTCAATACGTTTTTTTCAGACAACGCCCCACAAAATGACTTGCCGGTAAATAAAAGACATTCTTCATAAATATACTGTTGCATTTAGATTTCACTTCCGTATTGATATTGTAAATTGTAGGCGGTATATTCATAGTGGTACGACTTTGCAATAAGGTGTCATTTGTTTTCATTAGTTAATGTATTAATTAACATGAACAATGAACACTACATGTATTGCACTCTTAATCTTAGTTAATGTTAGTTTAAAAAAAGAATACAGTCATTTATTGTTTGTTCATGTTAGTTTTGTAAACAAATACAAAACATGTGATTTTAATAATGCACTGGTAAATGCTGAAATTAACATGAACTAATATTGTTCATTCTTAGTTCCTGTTAACTAATGTAGTTAACTAATGGACTTATTCTACATCCCTAATTCTACCTAATACCTAAATTTAACAACCTTACTAGCTATTAATAATCAGCAAATTAAGAGTTATAATTTCACACAATAAGGCATTAATATGTGCTTAATTAGCATTAATAAATGGCTAATATTCGAGTAATGTGCATGCTGATAAGCAACTAGTAGGTTAGGTTACCATATTAAATAAAATAAAATGGGACATCTAACATGTATTCTCTTACACTTTACTGGTCTCTGGTCTTTTCCGAACCACATTTACTGTACATGATTGATTTTATTACACCGTGAATGGTAGCAGCAGTGGTTTACCCACCTTAACAAGTTCACTTGGTATATTATTGAGGTATAGCGATGGTAGCTTGTACAACTGTCTGAAAAGAGCCCAGCTTATTGTTCCAGTTGGTCAAATTGATGTCCAAGAACAATGCCTGACCTTTGGATGTGATTTCAGTGTGCAAGTAGTGATCCTGTCAAGAAGTTGCTGAAGCGATATTCACTGTCTTGTCACTTCTGACCAGCTGAATTGTTTGTGTTTCCCTCACCTGTCACGTATCGTAGCAATGAAGCGTCCAGGTGAAAAGAGACATTGGGTCTGGTGAGAGAATACGTCTTGAGACAGATAAGTGATCCAAGGTTGCTTTGAGGCTAAGTGACTTCTCATGACGTTCTCACATGCATGTAGGCTGTTCTCATGACCATCATCTGCCCAAAGCACAATTTGTTTGTATTTTTGTGCATGTGACGCTATGCTTGGTGTCGAGTTCTTAAATTGAAATGCTTTTCAATTGCGCTTTTTATTTGACGTTTTCTTGATCTTCCTTGTAATTTTAGAGATGACTATCTACACCAACAGCAATTACCTTTTTTCACTTTGCTTTTAATCTCAAACAAATTGAGTGCCCCGCTTTGCAGGAATCACCTCCACAGGCAGAACCCATATTGAATTTGCGCTAATGTTTCTTATCGGCCCCTTCGTTTTTACACCATAATAGGAAAAAAAAATTGCAGTTCCAAGGTCACAGTTAGAATCGTTTTACACTATATTGCACGCCTCATCTTCTCTCTGTGGAGTGGCTGTTGTGCTCCATTCCAGATAAATGCAAGTAATAACTGTGATTGATGCTGAGCCTACAGTCCTCTAGTGCCTCTACAAAAAGTAAGGGTATGTGAAGAGTCAACGGATGGTTATAGGCGCCACTTTTTTTCTGCAGCACCCAAACTACAGAGTCAAGAACAGTGATTGAAGAACCACCTAGTCCCCTCCTCCTGACATCCCCTTTGACCTTTATGACCTCACCGTGATTTGGTCTTGGTGAGAGGAGCTGTCACTGCATTCAAAATAGATACTAATGTGTGTCGGTTTGCACATTGCAGGGTATCTGCTGTACAAAAGCCTCATAATCCAAAATGTCCTGGTAACACTTTCTAAGAAGCCTGTATTCATAATAGATTCCAAGGGTATTCGTAAGGCATTATGGGTTATGGAGGAGAAAGAGCTGTGCATGCTTTGGGGGCCTCTTATACAGGTGCGTGTCACAGTGAATGAAAACATTTATCAGAACCTCCTTCAGCAACATGCAATATAAATTCAACAAGTGGTGTCCGGTTACTGTCGTCTCAGAAATAAACATGGTTCTTTTTGCATTTTGAACCCATAAAAACATACATGTAGCATGCAAGTATTAATAGTAGACCAGATTTAAAAGTTTGTCGAGACAAACTTAAGTTTAAGTAGTAGATCAGTAAGTTGGCTTTCTCAAGCCAACTTAATTATGCACAGAGCAGAGTTCTGTCTACTTGCATATATTTAATTAAATCTCAGCCTTTTGCGGTTTAATAATCACGAAAGGTTTTGATTACTTTAATTGTGCAACCCTGGTATTTCAAACATAGCCTAAGTTAAGGAATCATCATGTTGTGTTAAATCCCAGCCAGCATTTGTCCTCTCAGAACAGCATGCAACAGTTTCAGCACTTGCCAGTAAAGTGAAGATAATAGAGAGTGTTGAGGTTTTCTTCTAAGGCAGTGTAATCACTCTTGCACTCTCGAAGGGTGGAGCAGGAGAGGGTGAAAACGAGGTGAAATGAAATGTGCTGCAACGCAGGGATTTTTGGCAGGGATGGGTGATTTTTATTCTGGCTTTGGGCCTACCTGTACAAACAAGAGCCAAAGACTCCCCTCTGCAGAAACCACCTGTTTCCTACAGCTCTCGACTGTTCTCCAGATTTTGAACCACTATCCCAAGGTCACTGTTTAGCATCTGGGTGCTACAATATGGCAAGATATCTGACCTCTACTAATGAGATCACATTGGGCTCTTTATGATATCTTTGTTAGCAGTGGGCAAATGGAGTCACAGAGTCGTCAGCTGGTGTGTGTGCCCTCAGAAGGCGCTAATGAGTGGATCTATGTAGTGACATTGTTCTGTTGGTGCCACTGTATCCGTATCAGTCAGCATCTCTGACTCATGGGCTGTCTGTTCAGAGGCCTGTTCAGTATGGCACCCTGTGTTTAGAGACGCTGTTTCTTTCTCTCTCGTTTACTTGCAAGAATCTTCTACTCTTTTAAGTTCACAGTGTGGTTTTTCTTGTGCTTTATGCTTCTTGCATAAAAAAGATTTATTAGAGATGTGTACAACCACACACTGTTTTACTTGCAAGAATCTTGTACTCTTGAAAGTTCACAAAGTGGATTTTCTAATGCATATTATTATTGTGTGGAAATTATTTATTACAGATATAAACAACTCCATTAGTAACATTTACTTGTCTAAACAGCTACTTGACTAGTTTCCTAAATTTACTCTCCTTCATGACGCACCTTCTACACTATGTATTCCTCCTTTCTGTGCAGCACTATTTATGCATTAATTTGCGATTAATTTTACATATATGACATACTATGAAAAAAATGGTCTGTATTACGTAAAACCATACAGTTTTGAATGTTCATAACACAGCTGTGTGAAGTAATTCCATTGTGTGTGTGTGAGCTTGATTATTTTGATTAAATGGCAATTTTTGATGGTGGATGATTAAAATGTCTCCACGAAAAAGCTTTTAAAGAAATATCATAGTTTCATGTTATACAGCGCACGTTCTTTCAGCTGCATCAGCCGTATCAATACGCTGTACAATGTGACATACATTCACATCAAATGCTATCTCAGCAGTAGTTACACAGCACTCATTGAAGTGCATTAATTGCAAGTGCTTTAAAGCTTTTACCGGTTAAACATTAAATTCACGTGCTTGCTTCTGAGCATCTTTAGTTTACTCATCGTATAAGTTGTCTTTCGCATCTGATGGACTTTGCATCTAAAACACACAAGGTTTACACATAAACACGACTAGTTATGTAAAAAGTAAACAGTTAAGAGGGAAAAGGACGCGTGCCGGCCTTAAAGCGACAGTACTAAACACGCTGTCAGCAGTTATTAAAGGGATAGTTCACAGAAAGTGATAGTTTTAAAGGGATAGTTCTGTCTTTTTTAAATTTAATCCTTGAAAGGCTTTAACAGTAGGGAATTAGATTGGCTGTATTGCTCAGACAACTTGCAAAATATTAAAACCAACATGATGAAGAATCGTGATAAAATCCTCATATTCCTGAATAAAATGGTGCTATTATATTTTTTTGTCATATCGCACACGCTTAACTTGTGCTTCAACTGTTTAGCCTGTGCATGTGCAAAAAAAGTTAATGTACAGCCCTGCATACATGTATGTGAGCCTAGAGCACAAAAGCAGTCATAAGTAGCACAAGGATATTTTTAGCAATAGCCATTAGCCAACAATACATTGTATGGCTAAAAATAATCATGCCAAAAATCATTAGGATATTAAGTAAAGATCACATGAAGATATTTTGTACATTTCCTACCGTAAATATATATATTTATAAAAGTAATATGCATTGCTTTAGTATTTAGCTTCCAGATTTTCAAATAGTTGCATCTCAGACAAATATTGACACTTACGACACTTTCATAAGACTGACACTTATGTGTTGCAGGGTCACACACACACACAAAAAAGAAACTCTTTAAAACTCTAATTCTGGTTCACCATTTTGAAATCTTCTGCTCAGACCTTCTGAGATGACGACAGCTAATGTTTATGTCACAGCGGTGCTTCCTTCATTCACGCAGCACACCTGAGAGGACACATGTTGTCAAATCAAACGAAGCACACCTTTGTGAATAACATCTGCTCTCCCGTGTGGAATATTTCCAGGTGTAACTGGGACGTTCATCCTCCTCCACCTGTATCCCACACCATCCTAGGAGCTGCTGCCCTACTTGCCAATGTATTCATTCCAGGGCATGCTGCCGTCTAAATAAATGCTTTGCTCTCTTCCCTGAGTTTAATCAGCCCTAAGTAGGAAGCTGTCAATGTGAGCATTATTCAAGTGCTTTCCAAAGCCTCCTCCAACAGTTTTTGATACGTTTCACACAGAAAACCTAAATCAAGCATAATTTCCACAGCTTGCTGCGAAGATGGGTCGAGTGGTTTCCAGACCCCCCGCTTAGTGCAGACAATTGTGAAGAAGACAGTTTGCATGATAACGGCTCAAACGGGTTCCTAGGGGTGTGCAAACACGCTCATCTTCCATATGTAGCACATAAAAATATGACTGTTTATGAAAGAAATGGTGTTTTTTATATGTATATATATATATATGCAGAAACATTTTTAACCATTCTAAAAAATCATGTTGTTTTTTTTTTTTTTAATGTGCATTCCAATTAATCTCAATCAAACTGCAGTTGAGTTATTTTGGTTAGGTTAAAAAGTAACTAAAAACAGCTAACACCATAAAAAAACAAAAGAACATGAAAACATAAAAAACATGATTTTTTTTTAAATAACAAAACATAATCTATATTTAAGTAAGTTTTTATCAACAACAAAGCTTTAAAAATCTTAAAAACCAACCAAAATGTTTTGTTCTATCTCTTGCAGACTACCTGTCCCAAGGTGTTGATCTTTCAGGTATTGACGTCATAGAAAATGACCTGCTGTTCATCAGCCGAGCTCGTCTGGAGGTTGAGAACCAAGCCAAACGATTACTGGAACAGGGCATGGAAATTCAGGTAAAAATAAAACAATGTCGGGAGAAACAAAGTGCAAAATGTTGACTGCATTTTGAAAAGCTTTCAATGTAGTCAGGCACTTGGTTAATTGTAGCATAGCTAACTGCTTTTAAAAAAAAAGATTTGATTTTGCTTGCTGTAGGGGTAGAATAACTGCTGTCACTTGGCAGGCTGCAATTTCAAAATTCTCCAACACCAAGGCCAAGAACTGTTTACAAGTACAAGCATTGCTGAAAATGCCCAATTTGCATCATGTTATGAATTGTCGTCCAACCTATTTCAAAACACAACCATGACCAGAATTGAATGTATGTGGTTAGACGTGCGTTCATTTAGTTGCTCTTAAAATGTAATTGATAAAGCCATGTGACAAGATGAAACCTGTACTCTTTCTGTCTCTCTCCATCTCTCTCAGCATGTTTCTCTGTCACACGACGCAATCACACACAGCAGATGGGCCACATTGGCCTTTTCTCCTCGTCTACAGACACACAGACATCACACTGAACTGTCCAGTCACATTTCAGAAATTCAGCTGCCACATGGAGCTTTCTCAAGGGCTGGAAGATGCAGAATATGCGTTGACCATTTTAAAATGCCTCCACAAGTAATCTATGTTGCATATGAATGCAGCTGTCACAGCCATTTTTACATTTCGTCTTTTTGATTGACAGTTTCATTTTTCAGCACAATATATATATAGCAAATAAATGGAGGGCTCCAGTTAGAGATGAAATACTGGCTACAAGGTTAAAATTAATTGCTTTATGCATCTCATGGGCCATCGGCTGTCTTTGAAAGCATGACTGTTCAGGGAGTTAAGGTGAAGCTGTGCGGATGAACAGCCCATGGCTGACCTGGTCCAGTCAGGTTTTGTTTGATCCTGCATATTTAATGGTTTCCATTGCTGGCCACTTGGTAAAATAAGCCTCCCAGTGCCTGCGGCTGTATTTCTTTTTCTTCTTTTTCTTTTTTAGCTTCACAGGTTGATTGTGTAATGGTCAGTCCACCCCATCTTTCACATGATGTCTCAAGGTTATTGGCAGCAGACAACAAAATGGCATTGACCACTGTGATCTCTTTAAATTAAAGTTTCAGGTAACAGTGGGGTGTCTTTCAAAAAAATAATGCACTGCATTTTTTTGGGAATCATATTGAAACAAGAAAGGTCTCTAAATTTCTAACTCGAATGTCCCTAGTAAAAAAAAAAAATCTAAAATGCATTTAAAAGACATTTATATCATGCTAAGTATATTACAAATACATTTACATATTTACATAACCAGCAATTTGACTAAACCGGTACATTTAAAGCTAAATTGTACTAATAATGTACATGGTGCACTTTAATTTTGCACAAGTAGTGCTGAAAGACATACTGAAGTATATTTAATTGTGCTTATCTATTTTTGGTTCTTTAGGTGCACTTAAATGAACTTGCATTTAAAGGCCGATATTATTTAAAAAATGGGAAAATTCACAGCAGTAGTGACGTTAAAACACATTTAAGGCTTAATATTAAGAGATGTGAATTGTGCACATTTATTAGTCGATGCTTAGTATGAAATAAATGTTTTAAATATATTACTTTTCTCTTTGTCATTGTTTGTTTGTTTTTTACTAGGGATGTTTTCTTTCAATTTAAGTTAAGACTTCGCTTCTTGAGAAGTGTTGCTTTTCTGCATAGAAATCTAGTTATGAAATGTTCTTTTTCAAGGAGCAGAAATCCTTTTTATCTCATGTTCACTTCAATTAAGTGTGAACGGCTAGTTCAATCTCAGTTCTTTATCCCGTGCATCTCTAACAGAGTCCTTCTCTGCTGTCTCCCTACAACACATTCTTGCCCTATTAGCATCTCATTATAAAACCAAGCGATGCAAGAGCCCCCTGACCTCTGTTCATGTATTTGTTGTTCTGGATCTTATCGTGTAGTTCACTCCACTCCTCCACGGCCAGTCCTGCATCAGTATATTTAGAATTGTGTGGGTTACATAAGCCGCTATTCCTGAGCTCATATGGAGAGATGGTTCTCTTCATTTCACTCTTTTAGTCCAGGAAAAAAAAAAAAAATTTTTAAATTGCGAATTTTAACCAAGATATCTCAACTCTTTTAACGTCCTCTAATGGAATCGCTCTGGGTTTAATGCAGGTTAAGCTGCATCAAGAGCATCTCATCCCTGTGCTTCCAGTAATGCACTTACAGTATAAAACTTGTAGAGCAGCTCGTTGCTGTTTCATTGCATTTTGACGGTATATTAATGAATGAAAGCTTTATAAGATTTTTCACATCTACATTTACTCCCATACAGTGAGTTACTGTAAAAATAGTTTGTTTCTCTTTTTTTAACTCCATGTCTGAAATGGTGAAAGGATATTCATGTGAAAATAATGGTAAATGTGGGCCCAGTGGGATTTAATAAGATCAATACAGTTGTTTTTTATTGATTAGTATTTTTTAAAGAGGGTTTCTGTAATTAAGTTTTGATGAAAAGAAAGAAAAACATAATCTAACTAATCGTCTTAAAGCAGCAGGAACTGTTTTGCGTTTTCTTTGAAAACTTATTGGAGGGTTTCTTCTCTTCTTAATTGCTTTTTGGTGCATGGTGACAGTGTTTAGTCTATTTTTCTCCTCCAAAGTTCATTAGAAACGTACAGAAGAGTGGTACTTTATATCAGTGCATTCGTGTTTTGAAAGCATCAGCTGTCTGATTCACTGCCATATTGTCAGAAGGGCACTTGAAAGGAGAGTGCGTTTGAAGGTCAAAATTAGACATTGACGTGCAGGGAGGCAGAACAAAAAGTGTAGCCTGTATCTGCACATCAATTTCAGATGGGGTGAGAGAAAAGGAGGTCTGTTCAATTTTTTATCCACCTTGTTTCAAGTCTGTTTTTATTTCTCTTCTCATACATTTATATCAGCTGCTTAAGAGGGATGTTTTTACACAGAAGGTTGCGAGAGGTGACAATCTCAGAGGGATGGAGAAGAAATCATGTTTTCTGTTTTTGAGGGGGATGAGGTTTTGCAAGTGGATTCTCATTACCGAAGTGAAGGTTTTTGCTTACTCAGCAAACATTGGTTGGAGGTTACTGAGGCGCGTGTGTGTGAGGTCCGAGCTGGAGATGCATACTAGGGTCTCAAAGGGCTCAAAATTCACTGTGTGGAGTCGCACGAGTGTGTCCACAGACACATATACAAATGACTACTCTCGCCTTGGCTCCTGTCTTCCTGACCCAGAAAAGCAGAGTACTCACGGGGCCAGTGTCCTGTTTCACAGGCTCGTAGGGGAAATGGACATTAATGCAGCCTTCTCGCTTACAGAAGAGAAAAAATGTCAATCTCTCCATCCAAGATACTGTGAGTGACCCTAAAAATATCATTGCATTAGACTGCAAACTAAGTGTCGCTAAAAGAAAACATCTCACAAATATGAGTTTTGAAATAATACAATAATAAATCTTGTTGAGTGAACCTTTACTTCATAATTAATAAAAAAGACACGCTTCTAAGTGGTGAAAAAGCTTCCTTAGATTATTTTTACATTTCTTCACAGCCAAAATGTGACACTGGACAACAGTGTCAGTGTCTTTTTTTTTTTTTTTTTTTCTTCTTCTTCATAAAAATTGAGATTTATACATCCTCTGAAATCTGAATAAATAAGTTTGTAAGCAAAGGACAATATTTGGCTGAAATACAACCGTGAAAAAAAGTTCTTAGCAATGCATAAGTAAGTTTAAATATATTTGCAGTAGAAAAGATATCTTCATGGAACATGATCGGTACTTAATTTCCAAATGATGTTTGGCAAAAAAAGAAAAATCAATAATTGCCATGCAATGTATTTTTGGCTATAGCTACAAATATACCCTGGTGACTTAATACTGGTTTTGAGCTCCAAGATCACAAATGGATCACAAGATCTTCTATTGCACTGTTATTCTGGAACACTTACTTTTAAGCATGAAAGACAACATTTCTGATGCATTTGAGAAATAAAAAAAACAAAAGTTAGTCTTTAGCGTAGTTTGACTGCTGACCAGCACAGTCTAGGAAGGCGTTTGACCAGGCTCATGCTCGATCAGGAACAGTGATAAACCTAAGAAACAACTTATCTGCAGCAGACATAGCTAGTGATATCACAGGAGTGTGGTTCCTCCACATAATAGATTAGGCACTGCCTGCAGTGGAAGAGTGTGGATGGATGGAATCAATGACGGGAGGGAACGAATGAGTCTGGGTTTTAACTGAGTCACCGCTGCTTTGACAGACAGATGCGCCTCTTGCCCCACCATGAGTAACTGTGTATTACATAAGCAGCCCCCGCAGGACATTGATCATGCACCCTTTACACAATACGTCACCTTTGTCCATTTCAAGAGGTCAAAAGTGCACCAGATGGTTGTCTCGCGTAGATTTTTGTTCTGTTGATATGAGGTGCAGATATACAGTAGTCCACATTGCCACAATCAGTTGGGTCATATTATTATTTTTTTAATAGTCATTTTACCAAATATTCCATTTAGTCCAGATATATTGCTTTTCAGGATGTGCATTCATTTTATTTTTGAATTGAGATTATTGATTATTATTAATTGTTTATTATTATAAACAATTTTGTGAGAAATGGCTTAAATGGTATTTGGTATTTTGCAAAGACCACTTTAAATATATTTATAATATTTAGTATTGAATTGTATTATTCTGTAGATATGTTTTTGTTTGTTTTATTGGTATTTTAATTTCTTCATTTATGTAGGCTGAAAGGGTTAATGTGGCTAAAATGATAACTTTGCTTGTACATGGTATTTTGGAAAGTTTGGAAAAAAACATGGATAAAAATGGATAAAAAAAAGAGTCTGTCTAAGATTGAGGTTGTTAGGATTGAAATGATTTTCATTTCTCTGCGTTTGTCCATTCTGTCTGTTCTGTTTAGTTTTGTCCATTGTCATGGTGGAATGTGATTTTTGTCATCCGGAGCTTAATAGACCCATGTACCTGCGGCATGTAATGGAATTTTCTCTCACTCGCTGCTGAAAAGACACAACAAAAATGTTATCCGCCTTGGGCCAAACAAATACTGACAAGAATGTTAAGTGAAATCGATTTGGTGCTTTTTTCTTTCTCTGCTATACCACACGGCAATTTAACACTTTTTTTCTACGTAAATAAATGCCTTTTGCTCATGCATGATTATTTATAGACAATCTCCTGCGATTGCTAACGTGTCACTAATGATTTGATAACGGTTGTGTTTTTTAAATCAGGACTGATCTTGATGCATAAGAGTGTAGTAATCATATAGAAATGTCTTTTTAGTGCTCAGTTCAGCTGCGTTCTTACCACGAATGGCAGGACTCAAAGCACATTTGGTATTTGTAAACGTCTGATCACAGATCTGTGGCTTCGTTTGTGCTCTTTTGACTACATTTTGCATGCTGACATTTTAAGGTGACAGGAAATGGTGTTGCCCTTTAAGCTAACGCAGTCAGGATTCAAACAAGGTTAAAATTACATGTGTGTTCTTGAATGATCTGATCTGTCTAATATTGCAAGAGGCTTTGCATTGTTATGTGACAGATGGGCCCTTCTCCTGAGAACCTGCCGGATTCAGCTGCGTGTTGGTATAGGAGAGTTTTGTCAGATATGTATATGACAGCTTGCTTTGTTGTTTCAAACAAACCGGCACGGTAAATCGTTTTTCATTTACTCTGAATTCAAATATCCAGCCTGTAGGGTGCAAGAGTTTAATAACTGCTCCCTCTCATGCATTATTTTCAATGACAAAACTGAGTTGTTCATTCTACACTCCTACTTGTATAAATTAATATTTAGCAATCAACTAATAGGTTATAAAACTAATTCAACAGCTTGCAGTAACATCCTTTTAGCTTTGCTGTTTACAGGGCTTTGGGTGCATCAGGGAGATCATTCCTTTATAAAAGAATACGGAAATACACACTTTTATGCTGGTTTTTAATGCACTTTCTTCTTTAAATGAAAGTTTAGCATGTTAGAGTTGGTTGATTTGGTTTGCCGTTTTTGCTTTTATGGATTTTTTTTCAGTGCCTGTGGTGAAATGAATGCCAAGGTAACAAAAAAAGTGTATGTCATTGTTGCACTCTATTCAAATTTTGATTCATTTTCTCTCGTTTTCCAGTGCGCTCGACTGTGCTGGTCACTGAAAAGGTTACGCAGTCACCTCCCTGATATTCACGGTCCATCCATTTTTTGAGGCATGTGTTTGAGTAACCTTTACATCAAAAGGAATGTCTCTCAGGAGCTGAAGCTGCTAAGGAGTGAAATCATTGCTTTTGTGCACACCTTAAGTCTTTTTCACAAAGCTTTGTGTCTCCCTTTCCTTTGCCTTCTCACTCACTTCAAACATAACATCTCTGTCACTCTCTCACATTGCTCTCTAAAGACCATGAAGATGGAATATAGATGCGTTGGATTGCTCATATAGCTGACAAGCAGTCAGCAGGTGTGGCTTGTTCTGCCAGTATGAATGCTTTTGTCTCCACACTGCTATGTCAGAGGAAAGTCCAAATGATCATACTACTTATTTATATCTATCTG
>JAUMHI010000037.1:1473471-1520809 GCA_032359435.1 Enteromius unitaeniatus | reverse complement strand
CATTTCCATAAGCGATATCCTGGAGGACACTTACATGAATGGAATCTCACTGCTGAATAAAGCACATTAGGTCTGCATTAAGAAAATGAACCAATATATTTTCTAAATGCATGTTTTAAGCTTTAATGTAAACAGCTGATGATAATAATAATGTTTATTTTATAATAATAATGAATAACTTTCAGTGCCTTTTAAAAAAAGCAGCTTCTCATTGTGCTTGTATAATCTGTATATTTCATAAAAAAAATATATATATTTTTGACCTTTTAGTGGTCAAATACATTTTTTGGTGAAATGACCCCATTGTCATTTTGCTTTCTTATTTTTTTATTGCTCTACAGTAAGGGTTGCCAAGTCTGCATGACAAAACTAGCTCAAGCTAGTCAAAATATGAGCTGTATGAGCATTTCAATCAAATGTCATTTATGCAGTATTTAAAACCTTTACCCTAGGGGAAATCAAACTATTGCAATTGTTTAAAAATCATAAATTGGAAAGTGCAAGGAAACAGTAAAGCGCATTCAATGCTCATCTTATTGAGAAATGCACAAAAATTATGTTGAATGTTGGAAAACAGTAGTGGGTAGTATTGGCCAGAAATTCAATGACCCCGCACAGATTCTAGTATGAAGACTTCTCCAATCACTTAGTCCCTGCACGAATCCCTGCAAGCTCATGTTTATCTGTCTAATCCCAACATCCAGTATCAATGTACTGAACAATCAATGTACCGAACCAAGATCCAATCCTACAATTGTTCGAGAATCTGATCTATGAAGAAAAAAAAGAAGATCTGCCGCAGCTTCCATCTCATCGTGACCCTAAACGAGCCTAAACCAGGCATGTCTGAAGCTGGGAGACCAGCAGGCCAACATGCTAAGCCAGCCAAGACCAACAAACCTCTGTAGACTGGATTAAAGCTTTGTTTTTCAGCAGGGTTCTGGTGATATATTGAAAGAATACTGGTACACTGTTACAGATCAGAGACCTGTTAGCAACTGGCTCCCATGTGTGCTGATTAGCGCTTCTCGTTCTTGCACGCTGACTTCTCTCGCCCATTACCCATCAGTAACACGTTACTGCCAAGCACCCACCTGACAAATTACTGTCACCATGGAGACCATATGCACATGCTTTTTAACATCCCTTCTGCCTGCTGTCCATTCTTCACAATTTATAAAAGTCACAAGGTTAAAAGCACAAAGATACCGCAGTATATTTATGGTTTTTATAGTATCATTGAGAATGAGCTAGTCCTGTTGCACTTGATCAGTGATGGTATCATATTTTGATGTGTAGCTTACTCACTGATTATTATTGAGTTTGTATACTGAGAAATGGTATCCAGTAAACTTTAACAAGATTTGGGCTGAAATGGTGGATGATAAAATGGGTAATAATTGGCTAGATTTTTTATTATTGTTATGCATGTCCATCTTTTTCAGTAGGTTAACCTGCCCACTTGAATTGGCACTGAACAAATATATGAGGGCACATGTATTCCCATTTTTAATAACACTTAAAAGGATCACTAAAAGATGTCCATTAAATTTGGGTTACACTGACATAAAAGAAATGGCATATGATACAAGATGCATTTAACCTCAGCTCTTAAAAAATGCATGAATGAAGGGAGTTAATTTCCTTTTAATGCCAGTGCAAATCAAAGTTTCTTTATCGCTGAAGATGTTCTCTCTCATTAGTTATGCTGAGCACACCTCATCTTTCACCTTTCTCCTTTCCATAATCATCAGTTCTCTCCCAAATTGAGTTCATTTCTTCCTGGTCTGGCATTGCTGTGACATTTACCAAGTGCGTCTTAAAAGGCTTTAATCGGTCTTCGTCGTGTTTGTTTTTGGGTTGCTGTGGAAACACGGCACGTAAATGAATGTCTAAGTGATCCATCATCTTTTCACTTTTTCCTCACACTCAAAGTCTCACTTTCGCCCTCTCTCTGTTCTTCAGCAGAACTCTTGCATGGCCATGACACTTTTCTAAATGTGAGAAAATTAACTCTGCATGTTCCTATGGGCTGTCGTCAGCCATGTTTGTGTGTTTGGACTGGGAAAGACTAGACCACAAGGAGTATAAATGTCCCTCTATGTTCCATAGAATTAAGCAGACTTTTAACAAAAAATGATAAATGATAATGACTTTTAACAAATTTTAATAAAAAAATGTCTTCTTGCAAGCTACACTCCAAAAAAAAAATAGCTTGCTTATCTAACCTAATAAAATTATTACACATTTCCATTAATTTGAACTGTTTTATTTGAACTTAAACTAAGTTAATTGTACTGATGAATAAAATCCATGCTAATACAGTGAGATCAAACCATTCGTTTGACATGTTCTGTGAATGTTCCCTGAACGTAATTGACTCTTGTTGACCCAACCATTGCTGTTGCTGTGTCCTTGTGCAGAGTTTCGTTGAGTTTCTGCATTTTTATGAACATGGAAAGGCCTGATATAGTTTAAGCTTTTAATGTTTAGTTATTTTAAACATTTAAAAGAGTTTATACAATATAAAATAATGTTTGTTCGGATTTATTTGGTTGGTGGTGGAGTGTGTGCTTAGGTTGTCAGTAGCTGTCTCACACACACACACACACACACACAAAACACAATTGTTTGACTGTGAAGGGTACAATTGATGTTTTGAGCTGTGTCATGACTATATTGATTATATTGACTTGATTATTTCCACTCTAATGATTTTATTGCTATTTGTGTAAACAATTAACTAAAATGATTCATTGCACAAGGTATTGGCAGTAAGATTTTTTTTAAATCTTTAAATATTATCTATGATTTTATTATCTGTAATGTTACTAAGCAGACTAAAATCACTTGCTAATACTTACCGATGTTTGTACAAGTGTTTTCCCACCCATAATTACATCACTTCTTGAAGGAAGTTTTCTCTAACATAATTTTTATCTTTATAAATTCCCAGTTATTTGTATTTTATTTGTATATATAACATTTAATCCAGTATTGTTTTGCATACAATGAGCATAATGTTGTTGTAGTAGGAATTACCTGGGCACCACATGTGGGCAAAGACCTCTGGTATCATCTACTTATCAGCTATTGGTTGGTTTGACAAATATCCGAACTAAGTCTTCCATATGGTGACAAAACAAACACAGCCAGAAGCTAATGACACTGGCATGGTGACTAGGTGTTTTTATGAAAGGAAGCAATTGGCTGGAAATGACTGTTGTTTTTCTCCTAAGGCACTGTGCCCCTACGTGATGGGCAACCTCTCACCATATTTCTGTTGAGGTGGCATACTTCACATGGCTTCCAGTTCCCTTTTTGGCCTGTGTATTTTTTCCCCCCAATGTGCATTCTTTAAAGAAAGGATTTCTACCTGAAGCATTCATGCAGGACAAGGTTTGACCGAATTGAATCTACCAAGCAGGAGAGAATTTAATCAAGCGCTCACACGGTGTCTGTAATGGAGGTGATAGCATCAGTGTGGTACAGTTATTACAGGTCCAGGTAGGATACCTGATGTAGGCAGGTAGGACTGTGATCGTGACCCTAGGATGATCTACCACATCATATTCTTGGCATCTCAGCCCAACTTGTTTGCCTTATGTGACCCAGTTTCTTCTGCCAGGTTAAACATTAATACCGACACCACCTCTAAGAGGAATATGAAAAGTTACCAATACCATCAAAGAGCAAATACAAGTTGCATTAAGATGCTTCTTCACATGAATTTTGTCTCCTACGTTCCCCTGGAGAAACACGCCTAAATCTCAAGATGGCAAAAATAACATTGGTACATCTCAAACCTCTTTATACATACGATCTGTAGGATTCAGATACTGTGACGCGTTTGCCAAGCATGCCACCTGCCTTTTGCTGTTATGTAAGAATGTTTTGGATCTGCATCATGGTACATGCCATGAAGACCTTTTCTAACCTTCATCGCTCACAAGGGGTTATCTAATCGAAACATATTCATTCCAGCATGAAATGTAATTCTCCCAAGAAACATATCAAGAAAGGGCGCTACACCCTACGCAAGTTCATGTGATCCCTTGGACAGAATGAATTTCGCATCTGCTGGACGGTGGAAGGAGTGAGACCAGCAGAGACAAAACTAAACACGCTGTATAAGATTTCCCACTCTTTGCAACAATAGCTCACAACATGCAAGCCAATCTAATCCACATGGAACCGAGGTGTATTTTTAGTTGCAATTCACCTTCCCAGTGATGGTCAACTGTCTATTTTCCCAGTCAAAAAATTGGTCTCTTCTACTGTTTGTGCTTAAAAGCATTAGCCCAAAAATGTTTTTCCCCCCTCTTGCCAGGAAAGAAAGCGATCGTTGGCCACCTGTTCCAGCTAAGTGCTAATTCTGGGAACAAAGCGTAGTGCTTGCCTGAATGTGAGTAATGTGAAAACACCTCATTCACGGCAGTTGGCGGCTAGCCATCCTGGGTCACCGGTCTCCATCTCCACGTTGACTGTGCATGTCCCTGCTAAACCATTATCCCTCCGCAGTTCAGAGTAAATGAGGGCTAGCGCATTACATGCTGCGAGTGAACCTGCTGCAAGCAATCCGGTCTCTCCCAATCCCCTGTTTCCCTCTGTCTGTGATTCACATCTGTTCTTTGACAACTACACTCACTATTGCATAAGTGACAACATATGATGTATGCCGCTGGACAACAGCCAGTGTTGGCTGGGTTTGTGAAAGTTTCAGATAGAGCTGAGCAGTACAGATTATTCTAATCTGACTTTATTTTTCAGCAGCTACAGATATTATATGTTATTATATATTTTTTGTTAAACCATGGATCATTTTCATTAGGCATGTTTATTATTATTATTATTTAAATAGTGAAACCGTGGTTAATTTTCTCAAGAGTTGTTGAAGTTAGCCAGCCAGCTACATAATGTTTCCGTTGCAGTAATTGTGTTTTTCCATCAGCTTATTTAGGCTAATAATATCAAAAAAAGCCAAGAAATCATATGATCAGGGTGTGAAAAGCATGCCTGGATCAACACTTGTTGCGCTTCACTTAAACATTTCTGAGGGGTCACTGAATTTCTGTATGTGGTCAAGTTGTGAGTATTCGTAACACATTGTAGCTTAATTTGCTGGTGGTTGCATGTTTTTCATTTGAGCTCTTTCAGCCACCGTCTATAGCTCTAATACTTGCACGTTATCACCAAGGTTTATATAGTCTCAAAATGTGTTTTAGCGTCTTGTGAACCTGCAACAGGTAAACTGAAAAAACCACCAATGCTTTGCATTACAGTACAGGGACAGTTTTTCCCATTTGCTCTTACTTCCCAAGATCAAAAGTAGCTACAAAAACAATGCAGTCACTAGTGTATCAGAAATTGGAACGGCCCCTTACTAACACCTGTAATGAGATCACAAGGGATTGCTGTTTCTTTTTAAATGTACTAGTCAGCGAGTCCCTTAGGTTTTTCAATGTTGCAGTGCATAAAACCTAAGTGTTTCAATCTAATTGACACAGTTGTTTAGAATATTAGAATGGGACCTCTTTCACAATTGTGCACATTTCTCTTGAAAGGGACGAAATTCAGAGCTCAGAGAAGCTGTTGCAGCCCTGTCCTAAGCTTTAGCCTTGACTTCAAGTGGACTGGAAGACAGCATGAGAGAAGCAACGTGTGTCCATCATTTGCGTGATTAGAGCTTGAAAACGCTGATTGCCCCCAAGTACTTAGCCACCACTGATGGCTTTATCCTACCACTCCTGCCTATTACACTCAATCTGTGCTCCATCAGTCAAGCACATACAAAAAAGAGGGTAGATTTACTGGATTATCACTTTCTATCATCTGTTCTTTTTTTTATTATGATTATTGGTTAATGCATGTATTCTGTTGTATACCGTTGCATGTATTTATCCACCTGCAGCTTTCCGTGCACCGTTTGGGAAAGCGGCGACTGGACCTGATCATCTTTGATCCACTGAGATTAGATTGAAGTTGGACTGGGTCTTGAATCGGGTTGTAATGCTTGGCGCTTTCATCCTGGAAGATTAAATCAAAGGCAGGATCAGAGATCAGGACCGTCTGCTAGAAGCTGCTTTGAATGCAGTGCTGGAGAGCTTCCTGTTTTGCGTTTTAAACTCCAATGTTCTGTAGTCGTTGCTAAGCTGAGACAGTTAAATTTAAAGAATTTGAATTTGACCTACTTTCCTAACATGTGCTCTGCTGTTGAGAGCAATGACGTCAATCGGTGGCTCTCGCGGCAAGTGCTGCACAGTCTGTGATCCCCTCATGCGGAGACGACTAGTCTCAGGTGTAAATTTGACTTGGAACAGAAGATGCAAATGTAAAGAGTTTGGCAGGTCAGGCATATTTTAATGCACTTCTTTTCTGTGTCTCACTACATCAGGTCTGTTCAAATATTCAAAACCACTGAACGCACAATACAAAATTAACAAAAATATTAAACTAAGAGATAATGTATTGAACTTTATGTGAAGTGGGATTTTAGTAACAAAATGGAGGATGTTATACTGTTAAACATAGTTCATTTGTAAAGATTTTTTTTATTGCGCATTTCAAGTAATATCAATCAAACTTCAGTCGGGTTGTTTTGATTAAGTAATAATAACTTGTACACATGCAGGTAATTTAGAAAAATTAAAGTTCATTGAAAGTATGTTGTTGTTTTTTTTAAATTGCATATTAAAAGTTTGTTTTAGTAGATAACTCCACATTTCATTTCTTGTTTTGTCAGCTTTTATTTTTATTTTACGCTCTGAAGATATCACGGGTTCATTAAATTCGTAAAATTCATTAAATTTATCCATCTTCAATCACTTTTAGTCAGCTTTGATGAAACTCCTCTCAGCTAGCATGTCTTTTCAAAATAAAAGTTGCCTTGTCACCTGACCTGCATTAAAACATGAACTCGTGATGCCTTGAAAATTGACTATAACGGCTTTTTTGACTAAATGTTTTTTGGGTTCAGATCGCGCTATATGTGGAGAATAATGCACAGCAATCATCTTTTTTCTTTTTTAAGTGTCGTTTACTGGTTTTTGCTAATAAACATTTTAACACTTATTAAACTTGCATGAAACCTTGCTTCTGTTTAAGCCACAGTATTGCATGTGATAAAAAACATTCTTGTAGCTCATACAGTGTATTTTTTATTTTCTTTGTTATAGAATGTTTTATTTGTTTATCCCACAGAATCCCTCTCAGGTGGGAACGGCCCTACAGGTGTTTTACAACCTCGGCAATCTGAGAGAGACCATAAGAAGTGTAGTGGATGGATACAGGACATCTGTGCAGGAGAATGTTGTTAATGCCCTGGACATTAAAGTCCTGACTCAACCTGCTAACACTAGAGGTTTGTAGTTTGGTCCATTTTTGGCTGTTTTAGAGTGCTTGCTGATGTTGCATTGTGTTTTAGCGTGTGCCTCTGGTGTCTGCTGTGTTTAGGTGCCCCTGGAAGAGCCGTCATGCCCACCCCGGGAAATACAGCTGCATTTCGAGCTGCCCTTTGGACAAATTTAGAGAAACTAATGGACCAGATCTGTGCCGCATGTGGTCAGGTATGCATAAGTTATCCCACAGATGTTGCTATTATGAAACGCTGTTAGTGTCATTAGGCAAAACACCAGCAGTTCACAGATGGCAGCGGTGTTACCATGTCCCACTCCAATTTGTCTGGTGTTCACTTGTAAAGGCCATGAAATAGTAGGCTTGATTAAGCTCTCCTGTTAATGAGCATGCTTAAGTCGGGAGGAACGATTGTTGTCACTCTTCTCCACTCATGCATACATGCTGTTCAAGTCCTTGGCAACTTAAATAGCTTGATGCATAAGTTGCTTTCAGAAATATAATATTGGTAAAGAAAACTATCAGTATTATCAGGATTAAATGCATTTGCATGATGCATTAATAAAGTGCACACTTGTTAATAGAACTGCAGTATAAACTACACCCATTTTTTTTTTTTAAAGTCAAGTGTTCATTTTGGGAGGGGTCTTTGAACATATTGGTTTAATTTTTTTCAGGTGCAGCACCTGCAGAAGGTTCTAACCAAAAAGAGGGACCCGGTGTCTCATGTGTGCTTTATTGATGAGATAATCAAGGTGAGATGGAAAATATGATTTCATATCTATGCTTTTGTTGAGTGCGACTATGACAGGAGAGTTAAATGTTTTTGTAAAGTCGCACTGAGAAGTTATGTGTCGGTAATGTACGTATCCCACGAGTGAAGAGTTTGTCCTTGATATGTAGTGATTTATTACAAAGGTTTTGTGTGTTGCCCTTCCCTTCGGCTGGCCTGCCTGCATAGCCCCTGCTGGTTCACTTGCTGCTGGCACATTAGCAGTAAATGACATCCTAATTGGTGTCTGCAGGTGGCTGGCCCCTCTGTGACAAGGTTATCTACCCCATACGCATACACGCATGCACACACATATATCCACCACAGCACACATTTCCAGCCAGACAGTGATGGGACAATTTTATCTACATTCTCCATTTGGCTCTGGGTGACTTTGTGAACTAGCAGGAGTGTGTTGGTGCACGCTGAGCGACAAGAACAGTGTTCGCAAAGGCATATGCAGCGCGCTTCCCCTTTGGTATCCCAGACATCCGTGGCTCTCCATTCCTTCAGTGGCGAATTTGGCTAATTACAGCCGGTAATTAAGGTGCTATTTTCTGCTAAATGAAGGGCTAAACTGTGAGATCAGAACAGTTTAGGAAGGGGTGGTAAGATTTCACAGATGGATTTCAAAGAGAGCATATAATGCTGGGAATTAGAGCTGGCCTTTAGCAACGCTTTTCCTTAAACCATAACCAGCAAAGCTGATGTGGGGCATAGATTTCTGGTTATCTGATGCAGAATTGTGACATGGATATATTTGGAATGGCGTTCTTCTTGTACTATATATTCTGTATACTGTGCAAATTTTACACATGCATTTTCAGTGAGAATTTGTGATTTATATTTTAAGACTTCTAAAACAACGCATGCAAGGCAGTGTTTCTTTGTTTATATAGTCATGGCATTCATTCCTCTAGCCTTTATATTTATAGTCAAGCACAAGTCGTAGAAAAAGTAGAGCACACTACATTGCTAAACCAACGAACCAAAAACAATATCAACCGCAATTTTAAACATCACTTTCTTGACTTGTTGTTTGGCTAAACTGACTAACTAAAATTTAGATTACAATAATGCAATTTCATTTTAACCGCAAGCCACATGCTTTAAACGTAATGGGGTCATGCGACAACAACATAGCATACTACTGCATACTAATGTCTTCTGTTGCATAAAGTATAACGCACAGTATGTTCATATTCCATTCTGAACACAGCTATAGTTGTGTCTTGCATTCGTGAGAGAGAGAGAGAAAAGGTCGTTCTCCAAACCTACAGTCGTTTTCTCTCTCTCTCTGTTGGTATTCCTCCCATTTTCACTCAGTAAACAGTTTCGGGGGAGATGAGTTGAGCAGCTTCTAATCACCTCTTGGAAATCGAGATTTTCGGTCAGAAGATTGAGGTCTGCAGGAATGGGGGGGCAGGTGGGGGCGTTTCCATCTCCCACTCTCTCATAAACCTTTTTCTTTCCTTGTTAAAAAACAGAGAGTAAAAGCGAAAAGTTCGATTTTTAAGAGTGGTTTTGCAAAATTGACCACAAAACCTGTCATAAGTATAATTATTTTTTTTTATTGAGATTTATACATAATTTGAAAGCTGAATAAATAAGCTTTCCATTGATGTATGGTTTATTAGGAGAATATTTGGCCAAGATGCAACCATTTGAAAATATGGAATCTGAGGGTGCTAAAAACTCTACTAATACTAAGAAAAACCCCTTTATGGTTGTCTAAATGAAGTTCTTAGCAATGCATATTACTAATCAAAAATAAAGTTTTAATAAATTTATAGTAAGAAGTTCACAAAATATCTTCATTGAACATGATTTTTGGCAAAAAACAAAACAAAAAAAGATACTTTTGACCCATACAATGTATTTTTGGCCATTTCTACGAATATACCCCAGCGCCTTAAATGTTTTGTGGTCCAGGGTCTCATATATAAGAAAAAATGCATGATGAACAGAGATAAGTTTAAAAGTGATACTACGCCATACATGTGCTGATTTGAATATGATGCTTCATGGGCTGAAATGTGTTTCTCTTCCGTTGACAAGCTCACATTCTGTATAAAGTAAAAGCTACTAGAAAGGGACAGCTTGAAATTTAAACCACCCAGAATGACTGACAGAGTGGCATTGGGTGCTCAGACAGCCTTCAGCTGTAGATGAAAGAGGCTGCCGACATTTAAAAGGCCCAGTGAAAGGTGTTGCAGGGCAGGCACCTCTTTTGGAGCCTCAAAAGCCTGTAAAAAAGCCAGACAGTGCTTCTGAACCTTTAGTTTAACAAGCTGCATGCAGGAGATGGGACACATATGCGGTATAGGAAAACACATACAGGAACTTTGTGCAGGAGTCAATGTACAGCACAACAAAGCTGCTGTCGGATTCCCTGGAGACTGGAAAAGGTGGGTGAATGCCATGGTTTTTTTGTTTTCTTTTTCTGCCTCCGCTCCGAAAGCTGTTTTCAAACTCCCACAATCTCACACCTTTATTTGTGGCAGAAACACCCCCCACACAGGCACCCATCGGAAAGCAAAACCTGCAAACCGCTACATTTAACAGTTACACAAGTAAAACAGACCTTCCTGTTGGATTCCCAGCTGCTTTTATGTAGCAAACAAGCCTTCTGGCTCTCTGGCATGAGTTCATCTTCGCGAATGGCCCTCTTGTTCACTTCAGGTGTCATAAATGTGAAATACGACTCTACATCAGACAGAAGAAATCGCCTGAAGTACCTGAGCATATATGAAACTAGCTTGTATTTTACTAGAAGAAAAAAAAGAGATTCCAAGATTGGTTTTATTTAATTGATGTCACTGAAACCATGCCACTCTGTATGCTACTATACAAAAACTTATTACAAAAACTTATTTTTTATGATTTCATAATGCTCTAAAGGGTATCTTGTGATACTGTGATGTTCAATTAAAAAAATAACTTTATATATTTCCGGATTTAAAGATTGCCAATGCAGTCTTAGATTTTTGGACCCACTGTATATAGACTTCATATTTTTAACTTTCTAGTCTCCGTACTTCATCTTGTCACATCTTTTTCTTTGGAGGATTCTTAAATTTGTAGCGGCAGAAATTGTGCGTCATGAGAGAGAGTCATTTATATCACTATAAAGTCACTGCAAACTACTTTAGGCTGATGCATGGTGAGTCAGCAGGGACATTCAGAGCAGGTTGATTTGCTCAGGTGATGTGTGGATGAAAACTGCTGCTTGCTTTCTGTCTCCAGCAAAACAATAGATGTAGGAAAGGACAGAAACAAAAGAAGTGATTGAGGTAAACTCATCGGTAACACTTTATGTTAAGATGTCATAATACAGAGTAATTACCCAATTAGGTACTTGGTAGTAGCCGTACTTACATGAAATAAAATGTATTTATCATATCAACTAAGCTATGGAACAGCTTTTAATTACAGTTTGTAATTATGTAGATGTAACAGACAGCTACTGATGTTGTAGAAAGTCTGCAACACATATGTGAAAATCAGTAGCAGCCTGTTACATCTACATAATTACAAACTTTGGGTACATGGTAAGTACAACGGCTACTACTAAGTAATTTCTATGTAATTATTCTGTATTGTGGACACCTTAAAATTAAGTGTTACCAACTCATCTTTAATGGCCTTGAGCTCTGTTCTAAAATATATTCGTTCTGGCTCATCCCATTCCCTCAAACTTTCATTCCATATCATCATTGTGCATCTTGTTGTCTGTAAATTAAAAGTCTATGCAAGTTACACAAGCTATGTCAGGAACACAAATACTATATTGGTCAGTAAATGAATATGACTCTATAGAGTAAATGTTAAGTTTGTACTCATCTCTGAATAGCTCAGCAGTGTGGCTGACTGGGTAAGGATCAGACAAAGTAACTGCTTCTTTATTTGTCTGATCCTTAGACACTTCAGGCTCTTTACACACACAGTTAGAAGACGTTAGATTGGTACACGACTAGCATCCATCAGCATTAGACCAAGTTTTTTTTGTCATGATTCCCAAATGATTATTTGTCATAGACTTTGCCGTTTACTCACAAATACACAAACGGATCAGACAGTCATTATTCTGTCAATGTGATAGCATACATAGTGTTGGGGGAACATTTTATTTTTAACCCATTAAAAGTACAATCAAAATGTCTTGCTCCAAACAGATTGTAATTTTGTTCAAGATGTGCTTCCTTTGCCACAATTATAGTTTTTATTATTAATATGAAATGTGACCTGGACATTAGTTTTATGATTGGTTATGGATTGGAGCCCTTGAAAGCAGTCATAACAGCTTTGTTTACATAGTGTGTTAATGCATATGTGTGTCAGAGGTCATTATGGTAAAGTTCATGTGTTTTCACTCTCTTATCAGGATGGGCAGCCTGACATCTTGCACACCTTCTGGAGTTCAGTCACTCAGACGCTCTCCGAGGAGCTGCAGAAAGCCACAGCTGGTGAGTCTCAGTCTGGGGTTTTTGTTTAAGACGATGCCCCGCCATGCATCTCAAAAGCTCATTCTGTGTTTGAGTGTGTTACACAAGCTCCCCTCCTGCGCCCAGTCTCTCTTTCTCCTCCGCTCTTGCTTTCGTTTCATCACATTTCAGTCAGATTCAAACTCTATTACCCACGTACACTCTTCTGCAGTTGCTTTTGAGAAGACCGACTCTGTTAACCCTTTTCTCTACGAACTGAGCCTGTATGCTTTTTTCAGATATTGTTTGTTCATCTCTTCCACTTCACACTATAATCTCAAGCCAGGGAGGCTCTTTGGAGAAGCGTTTACGCTTCCCAAATCTCTGATGATTTTTAGAGCTCAGACGCAGCAAACGAGAGAGGCCAGCAGGAACATAGACACACTCTACACTGATCTCACTGATGTCATCATCACTAAGAAGCAGGATAAATCAAGGTGTTTGGTCACAAGGGAAAATGGTGGAAGTAGACCTTCAAATGTGAGATTCATGTGACTCCACAGGTGTAAGACCAAAACAGACTCCCTTATCTATATCTACAAATATCTATTGGTAGCCAATACACTGTGCTACTTTTTAAATATCCTGTGCATAGCAGTTCATCTTTCATATCAGGAGATTTTGGCCAAATGTATAAGACAACAACAAAGACGGAGTGCCCATGTAGCTATAACACTATGAGTATGGTATACACTTTATAACCTGTAAATTGATGAAAGCGGATGCCTCAGATGTGGCCATTCTAATGAGAGAAACAAAACACAGATCTCCATCATTCACTAAACCTTGTTACTGTATTCATTTGTATTCAGTTACTGTTCATTTGAGCGTAATTTTGAGAAAATGCCCCCTTTCTCTCTTTTTTGTGCTTAGTGGTGTGCCATTATATTGTTTTACTTATCAAAACTATGCAGGAGTAGGTGTAAAAATATATACATTTTAAGCTTAACCCTGCTCCTGGTGATCCACTGTCCTGCAAAGGCCTTTATTTTTTCCATGCTATCATAAAGAGCTTGATTAGGTGGCTCAGGTGTGTTTAATTAGGGATGCAGAATGCTTGGAGCAGGGTTGAAGGCCTAGCTTTAAGACAATTGTATTGTATATTTCGACTGATTGATTTCTAACCTGGTGAGAATTACATTTGAGACTATTTTATCTAAAACAATTTGTTCATCCACGCCTTCTCAAAATCATGACCTTGCCATTGGATTGTGGCTTCAAATCGCAGAAGAGATGCGCTTTTGATCTAGGCACTTAATTCTAGGTTTCTCAAGAGGAAATGTTCTCTGGAAGAACAAGTCTGTTCAAATTAAGACATTTAAATATCATTACCTACTTGATGTTTTACAACGAAATCGCCACGTTAATACATCACACTGACTCATGATTGCAAATGGTGCCCATCTTAATTAGTGAGCTAAAGATCTCGGACAGCATGTCGTCCCTGCAGAGACGCTGTAATTTAGACCATGGCCTTGATGGTGTGGCTCTATCGATCCCTGCCTGTGTTATCATGGCCTAATGATGCTTTGTACTTCACTCCACCTGATCAATAGATGGCAAATAGGAGCCGTTGCATCACTTTCATTATTCAAATGCTTGTGCATTACTCCCTCTTCTAAGCCTTTTATCAGGCTTGATTTGAAACCTCTCAATCAAAATTTTCTCCAGACCCTAGGGGGCTCACCTTGTACATCTAGTAGGGGAACTATGCCAAAACACTCTCCCAAAATGAGAACGTTCGAGGTGAAGATGCTCTCACAAACTTTGTGGCTCCAAGAGGTCATCAGAAAACATTTTAGTTCTTGGATCGATTGTTATGGACTCTGTCTTGAGACATCAATGCTCTACAAGCCTTTAAAGAAGCTGGTTATAAATGATTTATCACTTCCTCTTTGTCCTAAAATACATTTTGTGACTACTGACAGCTCCCTGCCTCTTCCCAGAATTCTTTCCTGAGCTGTTTGCCTTTCAAAGAGCAGGTCAAAGCATGAAGCCAATATTCCTCTCAATGTTCAGCGTAGGTTTCCTGACTTGGCCTTCAGCATTTTTTTGAACCCTTGGGACCCGTATGAATTAAATAGCATATCTTCTCTGTTGTTAATAATGTTTTCATTTCATTGTTGTGTCACAACACGAAAGGCAAAACCTGGCTTGTTCAATGCAGATTCCATTTTTCAAGCACTGATGTTTATTTGCTGGTTTTTGCATGCACCTCATCACCTTCCCAGAAGAAAGATTTTCTTGACAGTTATGGGTTGTGTTTGAACACTGCTGCATGGCAGTTTTATGAAGTGAGAAATTTTAAGCTTCACTACCGGCAATAAATCAGACACGTAGCATCAGCTGAACATGGCTACAGCTTATAGTCAGCACTCCAGTAGAGTAGAACTACCAGGACTCGTCTTTGTTTGAGTGATATCAAAACAAAGACGGAAACGGTTTAAGATGCTTGCGCCTCTGAACTCCTCAATTATGCATTCATCAAATCAATCTGCATAGGAAACAATCTGCATAATATTCGTAATGAGTATTTAATCACCTGTAAAGGTGGGTTATTACCATATTAATGAAGAGCCATTTTTATGCAATTCCATCCATTTGACTCTCATTTTGCCAAGTGTATTCTCTTTATTAGACATTGTTTTTGTTAGATTGGTTTGAGATGAGGGATTTGTTTTTTCAGCTCACTGAGACACAAAGAAAGGATTTGTAGTTGTAGGTCACTGCTTGCCATTGTCATAGGCAGCACCTTTTTTAATTAAATGGCATTCACAACAATATAGGCTTTATAACCCTGATTCCTAAACTATAGTGAAACTGAAGATTAAAGTCAGCATGAAATAAAAATTTACTATGAAAAAACATCTTTTTTTAGATTCCTTATTGCATATCATTCAAAAGAAACAAGTGTCTGTTGTATTCTTTGTATTCACAAGTGTACGCATTCGCATCCATTTTAAGATGTTTTAAACTACTGTTTTAGTATTTCTGAAATGTCAGTACTGGGACAAAGACACAAACACATGGATTAATCTATAGTGTAGTTCTAGGATCTCAGTTCTAGGAACTTGCTAGCGTGGTGGTTCCAAGAGAACCAATTTCCACCTTGGGATGTTTTCCTGGTTGCATTTGCACCAGCAGCAGAGACTCTTTTATTAATTGCATTTACTATGGTGTGAATCTCCCTTATGTGGCCATCTTCTCTCTAAATGCATCCTGTTCTCAGTGTATTTTTTTCTTTTTTTTGTTCTCAGCATCAACCTTCCTGAAGCAGGCCCTGGAAGGAGAGTATCCCAAACTCTTGAGGCTTTATAATGAGCTATGGAAGAGGCTGCAGCAGTACAGCGCAAGCATACAGGGGGTGCTTGTGAGCAGTGGTGCAGGTCTAGATGTGGAACTGCCATTGCCAGAGCATGATACTGAAGATCTGTTCACCCGGACCAAACCAGACTATGAGTGAGTACTAGTTTAATAAAACACACATACACAGTTACACGCACCCTAATTCTCCAACATTTGTTTTCATAATTTTGTTTGAATTATTTAAAGGGGTCACATACTGTATATTTTTGTTTCTCCTCTAAGCCCCGCCTCCTGAAACGGGTTGATTGGTACAAAGCGCATCATTCTAAAAAAGTAAGGTGTGCTCTGATTGGACAGCTATCCAGTGCGTTGTGATTGGCCGAATACCGCATATGGAGTAAATGTTACGCCCCTTACCATAATGTGATGTCGCATCCCAGCGCTATTACACCAAAACAATAAAACGCATTACAAACAAGGCATTTGTTGTATCCAGTGGAGACATACTTACTGATTATCATGACTTGCTTTCTTTTTACACTTCACATTGCATTGCGCCTCATAAACATAACACCATGTCTGCATTTTGAGATTTGAGGAACGACAGAGTACAAGCCCTAACGTTACCCTTCACTGGCTAATTGATCCCTGTATTTAATATTTCTTTTGATCAAATACTATACATTTTCTAGTTTACATTTGAGTAGTTTTTATTGAACGTTTAGGCACAGTAGGCTACATTTTAATCATTTAAGTTTTTGTAAGTTCCAAGTATGTATGTAAGTACAGTGCAGTGTTAATGATCAAACTGTATTTACAATGTGGCCGACAATGATAAACATTCTTATTAGGAATAAAACTGCCAGGTATATCATGCTACTGTATTTTAATGTTGGACATTATGGTGGTACTTGGAGAGACAAATATTTTTATGTGGTACTTGGCGTAAAAAGTTTGAGGTCCACTAATTTGACTGTTTGATGAAATTTAGTCCATACAGAAATGTTCCGTGATAAATAATAGTTTCTGGCCAAAAACAGTAGCTGCTACAGGAGTTAGTACTTTTACCAAGCTGCCATAGATTGTTTGTGGTTACAACATTAACTGTTATGAATGTGGTATTTTTGTAAACTATTATAATTTTTTAAGATGAGGCCATACTGACGTTTTGTTTTTAGAACGAAATTGCAGCTGTCAATTGCTGAAATGATTGCTGACTGATTTAACATTTTAAGATGCTAAGTGCAAGCAGTCAAACAGAAATGCCTCGATTTCTCCTAATAAAAGCCAGAAGTTTATCTACACAGCTATCATCTTCCTAATCATTTTGGTGGCACAACAAAGATTTTGTTTACCCGCAAAGTGCTCTCAAAATGGCTCTCATCAATTAGACTGTGTTTCTGCCTTTCACCTGAATGCTTAAGGAAGCAAAGAAGCCCTTCTACTTTCAGACAATCTTTCAGAATTCTGATCAAACATCAAGATCCGTTAATCACAAGTGTCCCCTAAACAGCCCATATTTTATGCACGGTTGCTTGTATTACATAATACAGCGCAAAAAAGTATGTCAAGATGCATGACAACCAGCGATTAAAGCCAAGATTATTAAAAGCATGTCAAAAAGTGGCAAATGTGTTTAATATGTCAGGGTGATGTGGGGGGGTAGACTATTTCCTTTGTATTTTGTTTTGGAAAGATTCAGTAGATCTATATTTGACTCTAATGAAGCGATTTGCTTTGTGGTAGAATTCAGTGTACTGCATCGAACAGCATCTGCTGAGTAAAGTTTAGAGATCTATTATTATAGAGAAATCTATTGTTTTAATTCACTGCACTTTTTTTTTCTTTTTTTCTGACATTAATGATGACTTTTTCCCCTCTAATTCACATTACCATTATCTCTCATTTTTTGCAATTCATAATTTTCATAGTGACGAGGTTCTATGCATCATGTGTCTAATTTTCAGACTTTATAATATAAGGAAAAGTCTGAAACTTTTGACGAAAATAGTAACCATTGGGGAAACAATCATAAATACACTTTTATCAACAATTGCTATACACGGGTCAAAAGGTATAATAATTACTGGGAGTTAAGCAGCTGTAAGCCAGGAAAACTAATTTATTACAGTGGCAAAATCATGATCCCTACTGAGATGAGGAGTGTAAGTAGGCTATGGTTTCATTAAGTGTTGTTCAGTTTGCTCTGCTGCACTTTTGATTTAGACTTGATTTGTAATTATCTCTACGGGCATGCCTCTGATTAAGTTGAAGATTTAGGTCGCTGAAATTTCATACATACACACAGAGTATGTGACATATATGTCTTGTGTTTAGGAAAAAAAAACACATGAACTCAGATTACATAAAGTGATGATAGTATGATGATAGGAAGGGTCTGACATCATCAGGTTACAGCAACTGCCAGAAAACACTGTTTTAGCATGTGTTGTCATTTACTTGTTTTACAGTTACAGTTCAGCAAAGGAGTAACTTTTCTTACTACTATTTTTTTGTTTCAGTCCAGAGAAGGACCTAAAGGACTCCCTTCAGCCATATGAAGCAGCTTACCTGTCCAAGTCTCTGTCCCGTCTCTTTGACCCCATCAATCTTGTGTTCCCTCAAGGCGGCCGAAACCCACCCTCTAACGATGAACTTGACAGCATCATAAAAACAATAGCCAGGTACAGCTCCAATATGCGTAATATCATAACTCTGTTCCATCATTGTTTCCCTACTGTGCCATTATGCTCTGTCCTAATTAGGGATGTCCTGATCAGCTTTTTTTGCCCTCGAGTCAGAGGCATTTGATTTTGAGCATCTGCCGATACCGAGTCCCGATCCGATACTTCTATAATATATAAAGAAAGCATAAAGAACTCATTTTAACATCCAACTCTGTTAACAAACAGAGCACTTCTATGAGGTAGCTTGAACTATCAAATAACATAATTTTTCTTCACTTTTGGAAAAAAAAAAAAGTTTAATTTGTGCTATCTTGGCTGTAATGTCCTGCACCTTCGTGCTGTCACAGGGCATTTTTTCTCTCTTCTTTAAACTCTCAGGTTTGTTTTCCACCTCTTGCAATCCCAAGTTTACATATCTCACAGTTTTATATGGCAGTGTTGTTAGGTTCAATCAGGTGTGTGGTCTTACGTTGAGCTCATCAGTGAACAACGGCTCTGCGTAGTGAATGCGGCTCAATGTAAAACCACACACCGGATGGAATTTACTGCTGATTACAGAACCTTTACTTTACTGACAAGTTTCTGCAACAAAGCGATGTCATGCCGCACGCGTTGCTGTTCCTGTGTGGAGTCAAGAGGTCTAATTCTGTGCAAACTATAGATGTTTTTAAAAAATCCTGAGAATATATTATACATTTCCGATCATGTAACCGGATCGGGACAACCCTAGTCCTAATGCTGCATGTAGTTTTGTATGTCAACCTTTAGACAACATACAAAACTGCCAAACTTAGATACGAGTTTGATTGCACCAAATAATAATTCCTGTTAATAGTGACATTAACTAACTGCTTGATTTGTACCGTACATTTCTGCCATGTGGACATGAACTTGAGATAGTCACCACTGATAAGCTATTACTAAATATAATGTAGAAACTTAAATTTTCTGCAAAGCAGCTTTGCAAAGATTTACAAAAACTGCTTTTCCACTGCATATTACAGCATGGTTTTGCTTAGTACAGCTTTTTGAATAAGTGTTGTAGACTACCTGATTAAATCATATGCTTTCACTTGAAAATATTCAGTAGCTAGAAGGACAAACTAATTCCTTGAAGTATAATTCCCGCTCGCTTTTTGAGTGATCCTTCTCTATCAAGCGAGCTTAATATGTTTAACATGAATTCTTGCAAAATTATATTACGGCTCGAACAAATGACTATAAGGTTCTTTGTAATTGCCTTTCCTAATAACGTGCTAGTTAGCAAGTTCCACGGCTAAAGTATACCGTCTCATGGGGAAAGGCTCATTAGCCCACACAAGAGAGGGGCGGGGTGAGCAGAGCTCATTAGCATTTAAAGAAACATGCACTAAAACAGGTTTATGAAAACAGCTGTTTGTGACAAGATAAAAAGTATTGTTTTAGTTTAAATTTTAACCAAAGTATGTTATAGACATACCAAGAGTCATATCAACTCATTTAAATTGTCAGCAACAGCCAATGCATTACAATTTGTTCGCACAACTTCTTTTTAAACGACCATCACAGTATAACAATCAGTCTATAATCCCACCGATTTTGAAGTGGTACTAAACTACAGTGGAAAAGCAAACTGAGCCAAGTTAAAGCTGAGCCAAGCCATGCAGAGTCATACAACGCAGTGGAAAAGCACCATAAAAAAGCTCATTTTTGTCCAGTGTTAAGAAAGTATTGCATGTTTCCTTCATAAAGAAAACAATCTAATGCATTGCAAGTATTTGGAGTCAAAAGAGAAGTTAATTATATAAATATAGTTACATTTTATTTAACACTAAAGGATCAATAAGGAACTGGAAAGTATACACATAGTAATTAGACTAACCATAAGCAGACTACTGATTGTTTTTATTGACTATAATTTGCTAACAGTTGATCCCATATGTTGTTTTTGCACGTTAGTGAGCTGAATGTTGCATCAGTGGATTCCGGCCTGACGATCGCAGTAGCCAAAAACGCCGCCAAGACCGTGCAGCTTTTCTGCGTCAAGTCAGAGCAGTTGGTAAGACACACACACACACACACAGAGATAATGAGCTAGGCTGAGCGGGAGGCTGTCTGCTCTCATGCCCCTCAACCCTGCCAGGGAGGTGACACACACGGTCGGCGACTGAGCTCATTACGAGAGCCGAGGTAGGGTGGGGCTCATCTCAACAAGCATCAGAGATTCAGAGCACCTGCTGAGAGCCGTGACCTGGACAAGAGGCTGGGCAGATTTCAGCCTACCTAGTTAAATGTGCTACCTGTTTTGGTCTATAAACAGAAGCCAGACAAATCAAGCAAAGGTGAGAATGAGAATGCAATGCTTGGTCGGTAGTTGGCTGACCAAAAATAAATAAATAACATTGCGACACTATTCATGCTCTTCATTTACTAAATGTACTTCTCTGTTGTTATATAGTGGTTAATAGATGTGTGCTGCTTGTGTGCCAAGCTATTGAAGCAGTCAGAGTGGTCTCATTGACAGTAGTGATTAAGTTACATAAAGATAAACTTTGCAATGAGATCAATAAACACTTTAATTACAGCCTTTATGTATAATGCATTATAAAGTAGTCTTGGTGCTTTAATTATGCCTTGTAAAGCACTTAATAATGCATTGTACAATCTCATGAATATCATGGTAGTACATTATAACTCATCAATTGGTTGTTAAAGTATGACTTTTAAATTCAGCTGTAACTAATAATGACAAGGTATAATGTATTACAACTCACATTAAAATGCATTATAATCTTGATAGTCCATTATACATAAAGACTTTAAATAGTGTCATTTAGGGTTTAAGCAAAAGTAATTTACAAAGTAATGAAAATATTTGTAGTGAAAAATGTTGTCATCTAGTACGAGAGCAGTCATTTTCAGTACTTGTTAACACCTTGGTTAGTTTTAGTTATGATTGATAATGAATGGAGAATGGGTTGGGTTTAGGCAGGACGGTAGCTCTTCATTAAAGTGTTTTCATTGTCTATAAGGTCTTTCTGTCCATTTCCAGTAATTGTTAACACCTGAGAAATGTCATGGAAATGCACCTGTAACTTTCTGCCATTTTAAATAACTTCTTCTTCGAAGTATTATAAAATGAAGTCTGACTCGTTATAAAAATATTCCGTTTCACTTCAACATTACAAAGCTTTTAGTGTTTCACATACTGATTCATGTAATCCAACTCATTTTATTTTCCTCTTGCTGTTTATATTGCCTCACAGCTGTAGCGAAATGACCCAACTTGTTCATGTAGGTCTGTCTCCATTCACAGTGAGCTGGGGGTGTGATTGATTGTTCCTCGCCAGGGAGGGTGTGATTGGATTAGTCCACTGTCTGTCCTTGAATCACTGGCCCACTGACTCGATCTGTCTTATGTCAGCAAGCAGATGAATAACGAGGGTTTGGTTTTGTTCTTTCCTGAATTACAGATGTGTGTGATAAGCCATCATAACCCCGTAAACCCAGTTCAGGGCCAAACCTTGACCTCTCCTTGGGCTTGCTTCTGGAAATGATATCATCGTCGTCTATTGCATTAATCTTGCAAGCAGACGGAAATATGTCCTCACAATATAAGAAACAAGACAGGGTTTTTTTGCACTTTTTGATTAAGCCCAGTTTAACACAGGCAGCAAACAGACTCCAGCAGTTAATGGATGGATGTAAATGAAGACAAAGTGAAGGACTGTATCTCTATTGACCTCTCATATCCTTCCTGCTGTGATAATGGAACGGGACTTAAACCTACTCCGATCTACAGATTTACAAGGAGTGCGCTTGCAGGGAGAATGATTTCCGAAACGTGGTTAGAATTGCTGCCCAGTGTGCCATATAGAAGATAGCCCCAGGCTTTAAGAGTACTTCTTGCATCAGACACCCTCTCCGTATGATTCATCTGAGCTGTAGCCAGTGTCCTGATGATGTACATTTTCACAATCCAATTAGTTGATCCCATGGAAGCAGTTATTTGCCAGCTTTCTTCAGTTCGGTTCCTTAGAAATCCTGTGTGGTTTTACTTACACTGACAAAAAAGTGAAAAATCTGTCATTTTATTTATTCACCCTTGTGCTGTTTCAAACCCATAACACAAAACACAAATAAAATCATATATTTTTAATAAAACCTGAGCGGTTTCTGTTACTCCACTGAAAGTCCAAAACTTAAAAAAGGCATCATGAAAGAAATCAATAAGGGTAGAGTGGTTTAATACAAACCTTGTGAAGAGATACAATCACATTAAATCATGAATATTTAATTTAGTCTTTTTTTTATTTGTTACCTTCACTTTCAGTGGAGGAACAGAAACCTCTCAGGTTTCTAAAGACTAAAGGGTCTGCAACAACATTAGGGTAAGACAATTATGACAGAATTATTTTGTGGGTGAATTGTGCCTTTAAATATAGTTACAATAACTAATGGACATTCTCCCTAATGGAAGTTATTTTTTCTTTCAGAAATAGGTCAGTGTTTGAGTTTTAAAGTAGCTTCCTGTAATCTGGTTTAGCTGCAGGGGAAATATTTGACAACAGCGCTCTTCCATGAGGATTACAGTGGTATAAGAATGTTTTTGGTCTTCAGGCGGGTTTACCGCAGACCTAGGGCCTCACAGCAGTTAATCTCAGAATGGTTCATTACTGTATTGGACTGCAGATATGCACCGGAGGCTACGCTTTATTTAACATCAGGTGTGAAGGAGCAACCCACCTAGAATCATCACTAGCGTTACTGCATCTTACTTGGCATCTCCACACCTGCCACGGGAAACGTTAATTAACCGTTGTCTTGCCATTTTTAGACTGTTGCCATGGTTCCCCTGCTGCCACTATCCTATGTTGCTTTTCTTCACAGACGATGTGTGATTTTTTTTTTTTTTTTTTTTTTTTCGCTCCCCAATTTTATTTCCCCAGTCTCCCCACCTTTGATGAGAGGTGTGATGTCTTGGAGGTTGTGCTGCTTTTTTACGAGTTCTACTTTGAGTTGTTTTGTCTGCTGCAGCTGTTTGTTTATGTCAGTGCAGCACGAATACGTGTTTGTGTGCGGTGTTTCGCTCGTGACTGAGACAACCTTTTGCTTGTTAGCTCCTGTGGTGTGGCACTGAGCTGGGCAAATCCTTCTTCTTTTTGCTCGCCCTCCAACCCACAATGCCAGCTGTTTCTGCTGTCTGAGCTCCATGGTGACGCCCGTGTCTCAGCATGCTGACCGCTGTGCTACCACCGAGCGACGCGCTTCTGACCTCAGACGAACACTGGGACATCTTGGGAAATTAGTGGGAGCCTGCAGTCGCCTCGCTTTTGATGTTGACTCCTTGATTATTTACTGAAGTCTTTGGCTGTGACGCTCAATATTGTTTAATCTCTCTTTTTTTTTCTCCCTTCTTTCTTTCTTCTGTATTTCTCTCAGCTGTGTACACAAGGGGATGCCAGTCAGGTGATCGGACCCCTGACAGAGGGTCAGAGGAGAAACATTGCTGTGGTCAACTCTCTTTTCCGCCTGCAGCAAGCTGTGGCTAAAGTAAGAACATCGACTCTCATTGAAGACACTGTAGTTAATACAGGTTTATTTCACTACACAATTTCATTTATTGATCATTGTATTGTTCCAAGCCAATGAAACCTACTACAGTGTGTGTCATTTTTAACAGTAATGTATTAAAAGAAGTGAAAAGGGTCAGATGCACTCAAGCTCCAAAAAACAAAAAGTGACCCTGGGCCATAAAAAAGCTGAATAAATAAGCTTTCCATTGACGTATGGTTTGCTAGGATTGGACAATATTTGGTACAACTATTTCAATATCTACAATATGAGGGTGCAAAAGAAATATAGAAAAAATTGCAATGCATATTACTAATCAAAGATTAGGTTGATCAGGTTTTGATTAAATTCACAGTAGGAAATTTATAAAATATCTTAGCGGATCTTTATGGAACTTAAAAGTTCGAATTATTTTTGGCATAAAGGAAAAATCTAGCATTTTGACCCACACAATGGCATATTGGTTTTGTGGTCCAGTGTCACAAATAATCCAAACAACTTGTATAAACTGCCATGTGTATACAAGACATTTGAGAGGTATGGTAAATCGTAATTTCAAAAAGTTTGGTCTTTTCCTCACGAAATATGCTGATATAGCTTTCATAGCACTCAAAATATAGTCCAAAAGACCTAAGAACTACTCATAGTTCCTATTCATTTAAATTGCAATGTAAACGGCTATCTGTACATTCTCAACCAAATCAACCAAAGTTCTGGTTTGGCATCCCACAGATATCTTTCCATGATGCCCTCTCTAACGTTTTAGTTTCATTAACAGATAATCGTAAAAATTCACTCAGCAGGATGTAAGAAATCACCGTTCCCCACCAAGAAAAGATTTTGTGGGGCATTTAACTAGAAGTCATCGTGAAATTATTATAGAGTCCTGGTGTATTATAAAACTCATCTATGTGTTGAAAACAGTCCACCTGTCTATAAACAGCATATGGCTGCAGTGTCTACTCAGGAGAGAGTCTTGAAACTGCAGACTCACCACCAGTCATATCTGTACAATATGAGTGGTGATATTTCACAAGTGGCTTTTTTAGCACTACATGATGTAGTTCCCAGCCTGCCCCATTAAAAAAACATGCCAGCAGCAGCCAAAGCTTTTTCCTTGCTGGCGTGATTAATAAGGTAATAAAAAGAGATTTCTCTATGATTAAATATTTAAACTGGAGGTGATCAAAGTTTTACTGGTGAAAAGTCAAGCTGCTTGTTTTAGTAAGATCATTTTTTTAGGGCCTGAACTTTGAGTGAAGACAGGAATTAATGTTCAAGGGCTCTAAACATTAAATGATTGCTGACTTTGTGTTGTTTTCAGGTTATATCTGGACTGGGTACCTTCCCTCCTGCAGCACAGCAATCGCTCACAGCGTCTTTAGAGGTAAAACACAAACTACTAAATTCTGTTTACACCAAAATCACATATGAGGGACATCCATAATTCAGCTAATATAGATTCATGACTAAAATAATATCCTAAAAACATCACAGCTGGTCACTGGTAATACATGTTTGTAGGGGCTTACCTACACATTAGTAACACTGCATACATCTTTTTGGCTTGAATATCATCAGGTAATGCCCTCTATAATCACAACATTTATTTTATGGTGCTTTTCAGCAACACGTGCACTGCACTGTTTATGCACGATACACCATCAAGCTGTGAGCATTTGTGCATCTGTGATAGAGATTAACAGGTGAGCACGCGGGACAATGAACAAAAGGATCAGAATTTTGATAGAGATGCTGCAGCTGTACACAAGCACACGCAGAGTCTAGAGGTGGTTTTGGAAAGTAATTGGGTAAACATTGAGCTTCTCTGATTTCAGCGCTCTGTCCCCTGAGGTAAATTGGCTATCAGATGGGTAAACTGGTCATTCTCTTCCTCTTCGTCTCTTTTAACAAAACCTGCCAGCTGTACGGATACGCACACACGCTTTAACCCTTGATCTTTAAGTGTAAACAACAGTCCAAGGTGAAAACACATTACCACACTTTACCACCCACTGTCCTCAGAGTTCAGGCAGTGCTTTCCTCTAGGGTTGGGTGTTGTTTGAATTTGATCAATTCCAATTCTGATATGCTTATCGATTCCCAGTTTCAATTCCTGTGTGGTTATAAAAACAGGTAGATATCAAACTTATTTTATCTGTCCTTTTTTACATTTAATTGCTGCTGAATACCATGGACAAAAATCAGCAGGTTACATAACATTGTAGATTGTAGTATATGTCGGCACACTAACCACAAAGCTAAACTAAAACTAAATGCAACAGAATGAAACGGGGCCCCAGCACCACCCAAGGTCCAGTTTGTGCTCTGAGCAAGGAATGCCAGGAAAGCTGAGAACGTGACTACCTTCTTTGTTGTGAAGGAGTTTAGGAGGAAGAGATGTGCTGCGGAGATTTGCTCTTTATCTCCAGCTTGCAGGGGATTTTGCCGATGACCAGCCCTATTTGGTCAGAGAGACCTATTGGGTTTGCATTGATGTCGCTCAGAGATGGAGAGCCGGATAAGAGCCAAAGACGAGGGGGGGGCAGCTGCCGGGACACACATGATGGTCAGACTGATGTCCCATCAGCAAATGTCAGGCAGTCACATGGGAGGAGGGAGATCAAGTGTTAGCGCAAGTCAACATGTGACCATGCGAGGAAATACGACAAGAACCTTCAGAAGAACTACTCTTTCACACACGTTCACTAATGTCTAACTGATATCATGGATACTTTTATCTTTTTAATTGACGTTCTTTAGTTAACTTAAGTTTTTTTGTGTCTATTGCAGTCGGTTCAGGCTCTGATGAGTAGCGCCGTTCAGCCACTGCTAAATTCTGTTACCGACTCTGTCGAAGCAATACTCATTACTATGCACCAGGAGGATTTCTCTGGGTAAGCAAGCAACACATGCACTGTATTACTATAATATGTACTGCATACAGCTCGGTATACACTGTATATAATGCATACCATTCCATGTTCCATTCCAAGGATACTCAGCCTGCATAAACAGTAGCATGTTATACAGTTAAACAAGCTTATTTGGAAATGTATTGTTGCATGCTTCAAGGGATAGTTCATCCCAAAATGAAAATTCTGCTATTAATTACTCGCATTCATGTCATTCCAAAACAATAAGAGCTTCATTCAACTTCGTAGTACAAATTAAGATATTGTGATTAAATCTGAGAGCTATCCGACCCTCCATAGACAGCAACACTACTGAAATTATCCCGTAGCTGTTTATGGAGGGACAGATAGCTCTCCGATTCATCAAATATATCTTAATTTGTGTTCCATAGGTGAATGAAGGTCTTACTGGTTTGGAGCGATATGAGGGTGAGTAATTAATGAGAGAATTTTTTTATTTTGGGGTAACTAAACCATTAACTTCAAGCCATCCTAGGTACTATGACTTTCTACCTTCAGACAAATACAATCGGAGTTATATTTAGAAATGTCCTAGATCTTCCAAGTTTTATAAAGGCAATGAATATTGGTTAGGAATTTTACGCAAAATAAAGTGCATACATTCATCATAAACGGTACTCAATATGGCTCTGGGGGTTAATAAAGCCCTTCTGAATGGAATCAATGCATTTAAGTACGAATAATATCCATATTTAAAACGAAACAAACCATAAATTCTAGCTTTCATAAGGGAAAGTCGTATACGCCTAAAATGGTAATTCATTGGGTAATTGATCTATTCTGAGCTATCCCTTTAAGTGCAAAGCTTAGTGGGATACCATAAACCAAGCAGTAGGGTTTTTTCTAAAGGACTAGTTGTCAAAGTTTACCAGTAGGTTTTATGTAAATGATTCTCCTCATGCCATGCAGCATCAGTGCTCTGCATCTAAAAAGTGAGAAACCCAACACTCTAGGTGTACTCAATTTTTCTGTATATATTTGACCGTTTCAAAATACCACACAAAACAAATGAGAGCTGTCAAAATTGGGATTTATGGTTGTACAAAGACTGGGTTCTCCCCTTGTGGGCTTTTTCTCAAACACTAAATGTGACATTTGGGATTATGTGCCCTATTTTGTCTTGTTGAGGGCAGTTATGAGACCAGGTCTCTCTTAGCTCACTATATTTCAACATAGTTTTCTAACTCAGAGACCGAATGTAATGGTTGTGCTGTTGTCATAGTTCTTTACCATTTAAAAAAAATGGTCATGGTGGCACTGCCAGTATTTCTAAGTTTGGAAATAACAATGCTATGATGACAGGGTGATGCAATTTAGCTGCTAATTTAGTTGCTCTTTGAAGTTTATAATATGTAGTCTTTAAACTTGCATGTCTCCATTAAGTTATTCATGTGCTCATGCTAAAAGACTAAACCTGCACAAGAACACATGAACATCCTTATGATGTGGGGAGGTACATGGTGAAGGTGGTTTTGTTATAATGGACACATTCCCTGAAGACTGTTTTCTGCATTCATGTCTCGTTTCTCTTGCACTTGCTCTCATTGGTTGGTCTGGGTGGTTCAGAGAATACAACAGAGAGTGATGTGCCAGCGTTTGATAACATTTAAACCATCACCCCTATGATTCAGCGTGGCTTCCTTTGTCCACATCTCTCGTCCCCGCAGGGCCACTGGAGTCAGGCTTGGTGGGCTTGTTTTATTTCTGTCCCCGCTGTCGGGCACTCCTGAGGGAAGACAGCAGAGAAATAAACATGCTATAGACACGGTTTTGTCCAGAAACACCCCCAGTTTCACCCTGTCAGCAGCAGCCGCTCAAAAGAGTTTTCTCCTTTGGAGATGAGCTAAAAGGGTGAATCTCACAAAATCAATGTCTGAATCATGTCTTGGTCCAAAATGAAAATAAATGTGTGTGTGTGTGTATATATATATATATATATATATATATATATAGTAAATGGTTTAAATACATGTTACTGAAACTGTATTTTTTTATGCAACTAATATTTATTGGTTGTTTATAATGCCTCTAATATATCTTGATTTTTTTTATATATACAAATGATCAATCTATTATAGAACTCCAACTCTATTATTATTACTCCAATATAGTAAATATTATTATATTATTATAAGATATAATGTTATTAAAGAATTATAAAAGAAACACTCACAAGATGCACTAACACATTACAATAATGAAAATTCAAATGTGCTTAAAGCATTAAAAAAAACATTATTTGGATCCTAACACTAAGAAAATATTTTATCATCTTGATGTCAAGTTATTGTGAGATTCACCCAAAAATGACCTCGTGTGTGTGTAATGAAAACAGACTTTCACTTGCTAAAAGGCATTAACACGACCTTCCTTTTCTGACATTGTGTGTGTGTTTATTTCAGCAGTTCCAGTAGCTACACATTTATGATATTGATTATGTGACAAAGGAAATCAATGTGTTGCTTGTAGCAGTAGTCTACGCTCACATTACAAGATTACAGTACACTACTCTTGTGTGTGTGCCCAGTGCTTTACCAGCAGGTGGCCTTCCAGACGTGCCATGCTCTCTGTACATGCGTGAGCTGCAGGGCTTTATTGCACGAGTGATGAACGACTACTTCCGCCCGCTGCAGTGTCTGGACTTCCTTTATGATAGTACGGAGATCATCGCCCAGCGTGCCATCACCCTCTTCATCCGCCACGCCAGCCTCTTGCGCCCACTCGGAGAGGGAGGGAAGATGAGGTTGGCTGCTGACTTTGCTCAGGTGAGAAAATTCGGGGTCAGCCTTCCTCGTTCACCCCTTTTACTTGATCTGTGGCTCTCACTAATTTTCTTTTGTTCATGAATCACAAAGTAATTGGAAACCAGGGATCCAAAATCACAAAAAAGAAGAAAAATTGTCCTTCTAAAGTGTTCAGATGTAGTATATAAACTTTCTGTGGAAAAACAAGCAAAGTGTTAGCATTTATTCACTGAAAATGTATTGTAGCTCTCAAATTAAATACAGGGTGTGTTTAAACCAAATAATTCATTCTAAAGTGAAAACCCGTTTGTTGTTTTAAATCCGTTCTCAGCTTTCTTTCATCACTGAAATCAAGTAATGAAGTACACGGAAAATTAAAAAGACTGGAAATGGTGTCATCTCACCCTTGTGTTGTTTAAAATCCAATTTCAGACTTCTTCTAGTTAAACAATGTAAATGAAATCTTTTGATGCTGTTCATTCAAAATATAAGCATTCATTCACTAAAAAATTCAATATAAATCTCAAATCAAATATATATAATTCATTCAAAAGTAAAGATTCTGCCGTCATTTACTCACCTTCATAATAAATTGTAAATAAGGATGTCGAGCTCCAAAATAACAACATAATCATTCTTTTAGCATTTAGAGGTCATACACTAAGAGAAATACATACAAGAGAAATGGCCAAATTCAAGCATTTATTTACTGAACACTCACGGTAGCTTTGAAATGCATGGCATCTGTAGCCTTGTCACAAGATGCAATGACATTGAGGTAATTGACATCCAACCCGTGTGTAAATGCATTATGTTTACAGTTCTTTTGTGTCTTCAAAACAATGACACTCTGCCTCTGTGAGTGAACATCCCATGTGCATGTGTTCCAGATGGAGCTGGCCGTGGCTCCTCTCTGCAGACGGGTTTCAGACCTGGGGAAAGCGTACCGTCTCTTGCGCTCTTTTAGGTGAGTCTTTATTTACAGTCTGGATGATGTCAGGTGACTTTATCGTCCTGTCCTCAAGTGACTGCAAGCAGCTCCTGATGTCACACACTCAGTAATTTTGTGTCTATTTTTCATACAAACGCTCTCAATTTGTGTTATCCTTTGTTCCTGTCCTTCCCCCGCTGAGACAAAGAGGTCGCCTGGAGTCTTCCCTCTGAAAATTGCTGTTAATTAACAGAAAGCGAGAGAGAAAGGGAGGTTATTAATGGAGATGCTCTTCTGATTAGCTGAGGAGAAGTCAGTGTCAAATTATCTGTCCAGATAATGCTCACCTTCCGTTGCTTCTTTGTTGTTTTGTGTGACTCCTGACAGCTCCACTTTCTTGGTCTTGATTTATTGGTGCACATTGTTATCCAAATAAAGTATTACCACTTTATATTAGGTCTTAACTACTGTGCACTTGCATTTAAATCAACCATTCGGTACAATGCACTTATTGTGTACATGGATGTTTTTACATTGTACTTATATATTTTTAAAATGTCATTGCATCTGTAATTAATTTCTTTAATTACACCGTTGACCCATCCCTTACACCTTAAGCCACCATTTAAACCGCTTGACTGTTTCAATCTCTATGCAATGCTGCATTATGTGTAAATGTGTTAATGTTTCATCCAAAAATGTTGTTTCGAACCTGAGAGGAAATTGGCGTTGAAGTTTTTACAGTACAATGAACTGGTGGAGATCTTAACATTCAGGTATGATCAAGAAGCCATGCATTCTCCACACTTCCCCCAGGCAGTCTAATAAACACCAGTGAGATCTCACAGGATAGCTAATCAAATTAAACCGCTGCCATCCATGCCAGCTCTGGGAGCGACAGCTGTGCCCTGATCCCTTATGTGCAAGGCCCGATTCCCCACTAGCAACTTTTTTACTCAATGAGCATGTGTGTAAGCATGCAAAATGATGTCTGGCATACACGTGGGAAAGATGTTATTACAAGAGAGCCCTAAGATAGAGATATAATCATTAATATGGAGATATTTGTCTTGTTTGATCACTGTTGAGGGACCGCAGACGGCAAGTGATGAAATTTCCGCCCCGAACAGAGGTGCAACTTGTTTCTTTTCCATGCTCATAAGCTTGTTTGATTAAATATAGCCTCTCAGCTAATAGAGTACAGGGACATGTGTGTTTAAACTTGGAGTTGATTCATGAAGTATTCCTCTTTTGACTTGGGTTGCTATGGAAATATCAGTACTAATACCATTATTATAAAAGCTTCTGTCTTCTTCTTAGTGTTTCCTTTTATTGCTGGCTGAGCAAAACTGGTTACACTATTACTTACTGCGCCTTTATATAGCCAAGCAGTCAGAAGTATGTTTTTGATGAAATGTATAGACTTGCATTGTTATCCATTCTCATTATACTGCATCAGTACTTACCGCAGCTTTTACTTACCTACAGCAAGGGATTGGATTTGCAATTTCCAGCTGGTGACCAATAGCATGTATAAAACAAATGCATGGCTTTGCATTGTTTTGCACTTTTTTTTTTAGCAATCAGAGTCACTTTACAGTCTCTTGTATTAACTGCGAATTGTTGAGAAGAGATGGTTTTGAAGCATAGACTTGCATTGTTTTCCATTTATGCAAGTAGTGGTGCAGTTAAAATAATTTCCTTTAATTGAATGATCTTATATTGTATCCAAGCACTGCACCGGCACAAAAATAAATCTAAGATTAGACTTTTTATTCCACCTTTTTTTTTTAACTGTAATATCATTCGCATCTTGTCAGCAGCGAGTAGCTATCTGCTGTGAACTCACTGGAGGACGCCATATGAGCTCCGCTTTAACATGTCACAGTCACTTGGTGAAATTTTATTGGACTGTTTTTTCATATGTACCTACCTTTCAAATCTTGAGCGTTCATTTCAGGCTCCAAATTACACCCGGATTGTGATTCCATGAGAATATGAATATATTTGTCTGTATCTGTTTCAGACCGCTACTGTTTCAAACGAGTGAGCACATCGCTAGCAGTCAAGCGCTGGGAGATTTGATTCCATACAGCACCATATTGCATTTCCTGTTCACTCGTGCCCCGGCTGAACTCAAATCACCACACCAGGTACACACACACACAGAGTCACACTAATGCAGAGAGATGGAAACCTCTTGGTTATAGATCCTCAAGGATTGAGGTTTTAGGTTCGGGTGTTAGTGAGCAAAAGGTTTTTGAGGTCAGATCCTGTTTATTATGCCCTTGAGCGGGGCAATTCACCTCAGGTTGCCTCATCGCGACTGTTCCTGTGATTGACCTACTGTAAGCTGCTTTAGATAAAAGCTTCTGCTAAATGACACATTTCATATTTGAGAGCTCAGACTGGAAAAAACCAAGATATTTTTAGCCATTTTATAAAAACGAGGGTTTTCTAAAATAGATTTGGCAGATTTGTAGCGCCGGTGTACCACTAATGCTGCTTGCTTTCCCTTATAAACAGAGAGCGGAGTGGTCAATCTCTCGCTATTCTCAATGGCTGGATGACCATCCATCAGAAAAGGACCGTCTCACTCTTATTAGGTAAGGCCTAAGGCTCAGAATTGCAACTCCAATTGACCATTGCTTACGCTTTCACAATAAACCTGTCCAGTGACACCCTCTTGTTATTAAGTGGTTTTGTTTGCAACTCTTTAACCCATCACAATAGCAATGTCAAGATCCCAAAATCACAGAAAACTGAATTTATATATAAAACAATGCAATAAATGACTGTATATTAATTCATATGTATATATATATATAGTCTATGTTGCCCATTATATTAATTGATGCTATCCATATCTTTTAGAGCGGTCAAACCAATAATTGCATCCAAAAGTTTTTGTTTACGTAATATATGTTTGTACTGTATGTGTGTATGTATATATATAAATACATACACATGCATGTAAATATTTGTTTCTATTATAAAAATGTTGTTTGTTAAATATAATTTACATGCATATAAATATATACATGCAAATACATAAATATACACAGTACAGACACACATACTATGTTAAAAACTTTTATTTTGGATGTTAAGTTTAATAACACATATTTCTAGTCACATAATGTTTCTATGGCTTTTAAGATTTTTTGTTTAAAACAGTTCTATATCTACATATTATAGACAGTGCTTAAGTTAATATAATTGTTTTTTGGGGGGGGGGTTTATGCTCAGCTCTAACATTTTTCATTGGCAAGAAATTGCATTTTATGAGTGCAAAGTTCCTAAAAATATATATCTTTTTAAATCCCTATTCATGGAAATCTCGTAGTAATAATTTAGTAGTTCAGACCAGAACTGAACTTCTCTGTGCAACATCAGTATCCTCTAGTGGTGCTTTGGAGAAAATACAGCAGCCTTTCTTTTTTTGATCAGCCAAAGTAGGTAATGAAACAATGACTTTCCTTTGTTGCAGGGGGTCGCTGGAGGCATATGTGCAGTCAGTCCGAGCCAGGCAGGGGAAGGAGTTTGCCCCGGTGTATCCCATCATGCTCCAGCTGCTGCAGAAGGGCACGAGCGTCTCATAGGATCTGCAAACAGAGCCCTCTCTCATCAGAATAATCCATAACAATACACTTGTCTCTACCAAAAGAAGTCTTTATTATATTTCATTACATTATTTTGTTGAAGTTGAAAATGAATGTGTATAGGCTTATGATGTATTCTTATGGGTTGTATGATTACTACTGGCTTTAATAAAAATCATTACCTTTTAAACAAATCTTCATGTATTTAAAAATCATCTGTTTTGCTGGGTGCAGCAGTGTGCAAAATTATTCCTAAATGCATGTAAATGCTGATTAAAGAATGTGTTATGCCTTCCTGACAGACGTCTCATTTATAACTTGTATATCTTGCAAGCTAGCTTTTTACATATTTTGAGATACAGAACAGTTGTTTGGATCATTTTTTGCCAATTAATGCAATGATTAATTGTGATTTAACTGTCCAAATACTAACCTTTGTTGGTGCTATAACGATAAAGGAACTATTGTACAATTTTAAATAACAAAACATGGCATTTTTGAGATCCTTGAAGTCAGAAGCATGTTGAGTAATGGGTTGAAAGCCGTAGCATTGGTTAATAATGGCGCATAACAGGCTGTATTACTGTAAGCCTGGTGAATATTAAGCTGCTTTTTAATATTCAGCTCTGGTTCAGTTCTTCTTCCTGTCTGTGAATCCTCAAAGTCTTTCCTGTGCCACCAGGGGCCACTTCAGCCAATCTTCAGAGACTAGAGATCCTTTTTTCATGTCTGTCTCCATCTTACACTCTTTTCACACGGTTTTATTTGACCTACATGGCACCATCCCAGATTTTATTGTTTAATATGCACCGTCTGTGGGCTTGACAGTAATATGCTGCTCTAAAACATTAATTCAACTTCTCTTTCTCTCTAGTTTTGCATAATCATGCAAATGTGTTTCATCCACTTGAATTGAAAAATTAAATGAATTTCGTGTGCGTGTCTCAGACAGTTAATGCCATACTGCACCAGTGCATTTGATCTCTTGATATAAATAACTGATCATGACATATCAATTATATTAAAGAAGATGCAATGTAACATGCACCCAAACAAACCCAAGATATTTTACATGCAGCTATTTTAAGATTATTAAAGTCAATTTAACATGGAAATGAAGTCTTACCCATTATCTTCCACCTTCAGAGGATGGAGACCTTGAAAATAGATAAAAAGAGGCTTGAAAACTTAAATATTAAAAAGAAAAGCAATAATCTGATCACTTTTAAAGGATATACACCACAGTATAAATTGAGTGCATTAAAAGGGAATTGCAACAAACTTGTGAAACATACATTATATGCTTTATTTGACATATTTACTCATGCATATTTAGTTTTGAGCAATAATGTGTGTGCATAAACGTTTTATGTGTGCTTTATGGTATTTTAACTGTGATGACTGATACATATCGGTTTTATTTGATCTATACAGGTTCATAAGCTATTATTATTAGAAATGTTATTAATTTATATTCTAATATGTTGAATTGTGGGGGTAGTTTGTGGGTGTGGGGTGTCTTCTCATGTTACACTCTTTCCCGCGACAAAACCCTCAGTCGCGCCAAAACCCCACCTGTGTCACTCACCTTTGTTCCTGCCTCAGCTTGTTATTACAAGCTGTCAGGGGACACTCGGCGATTATTTAATGTTAATTAATCGCCTGTGATGATTAATTATGTCCCCGCTGAGTTTAAAACTTCAGGCGCCTTGTAATAACCGCAGAAGCAGATCAATGAAGAGCGCGCCTACTGCCCCGCCAACAAACCCCCACAGGCTTGGTCAGAACGCGTCTCTGATTGGCTGCGATGGTCGCTCTGAGGCGGTTCCTCCTCGCTCGGCCAATCACCGTCGAGATATTTGCATAGCGGCGTTGTGATTGGCTGAGGGAGGGAGTTACTCTTCAGAGCGCCAGAAAACAAGCTTTAGCGGGTGATTCTTAGTCGCCTGACCAGAGATCCGAGAGAAGGAAGAAGCTACTAGTTCAGATCTTCTTATTTACAGAGAAAATAATGGTTATTTAAGAAGGAAAGGAGACGATCACATTTGCAAAAGGGGTTATTTACGTTTTTAGGATTTTCCAATTCCAATTCGGAACTTAAAGGTAAGGATATATGGTTTAATCTGATTGCATGATCTATTATGAACAAATAATGTCAATTAAAGTTAATCTCCTTGAAGTCAAGTCTGGTTTTCAGTGGTAGTGTGCAAATAATCAGAAAAGAGGATTTATTTTAAAGCCTTTTTAAAATGGTAAGTGAAGCATGCTGCTGAGCTCGTGCAATATCATGTAAAATGTGACAATCATATCCATATAAAGTTACTTTAAAAGTTGCATCATCATATTTAGTTATTCCGACAATCTGATTTGGTTACCAGGCAACTGGTGAAGATATTTGCGCCAAAATCTTGCCACCATCATCAGATCTCAGATCACTTTTTAAGAACGTGATCATTAGTACATTATTATTATTATAACATAGTACCGGGTGATATTATGCAGAATAATAGTGCAGTGTTTTGTACTTTTTTATAACAATGTAATTAGTAATCACATGAATACTTCACACAAATATAGATATATACTATATAAGGTGAAAATATAAATGCAGAAGTTAATATTCACTTAACACAGATATGTACTGGTTATGACTGATTCATTTTTCTTTTTTAGATGGAGATGAAGTGTTTAACTTTAAAGGATTTGCTTAGTGTGAGGACGCTGGTGAATAAAACCAGCTCAGATGATACTGGCAACACGAATGAGCAAAAAGTAAGAGGCCTAAATGTTATAAAGCATCATTACATGACAGTGCATCTCCTGCCTCATGTTTAACACGTATCCTGTTTTCAGGAGAACATCTGCATGGACAGAAGGAAAATGACCCCACTGAAGTGTGAGTCTGTGAACGCACATAGGAGAGTTTCCAGCCCGGATATCACCCACATAACCCCCATCAAACACACAGAGAGGGCCCATCCAGACCCCTGGACCCCAACAGCTAACCTGAAAATGCTGATCAGCGCCGCCAGCCCAGATATCCGTGACAGAGAGATGAAGAAAACGCTCTTCAGACCCATCGAGAATGAAGAGAAGGCTATAGAGGAGGATGAAGAGGAAGAACTTGACGACTCGTGTCAGGTATTTTAAGAAAAAGGCTAAATGAGTTTAGTGTTTGGAAACTATAATCACTTTCATCATCAGCAGCTTAGAGCATGCATATGTTCAGTATCTTAATACTGGTTTGATCACTTTTATTTCAGTATGAAGCGTTAGACGATTCTGAGAGGAGACCCAGCCGTAAACAAAAGAGTTTGGGGCTATTGTGTCAGAAATTTCTGGCTTTGTACCCTGATTACCCCGAAACCTCTGAAAGCATCAATATTTCTCTGGACGAGGTGGCCACACGCTTGGGTGAGAGAAAATAACTGCTAATCATATTTATGTATCAAATACAATGTATTGACTTTGTATTGTATTCGAAACAGCAGAGAAATACACATATAATATGTTTATCATATAGTTACAATAAACAGATTTATACTTCTGAGGGAACTGGATTCTGTAGTCCTATTATAGTATTTTTGCTAGACGAGAAGGTATTATAGCATTAACCAATCTATTACTATTCATAGAAAAGCAAAAACATTTGTGTATGTTGTTTGCTTTTTTTGTGTTCTGTATCATATTTATTAGACAAAACTGTTAAACAGACACGAGTTAATTTAATGGGAAAAATAACCTGAACTTAACAGATACATGGCAACTTGATTTTGTAATTTATTAAAATATTAATTAATTAAAAAAATAATAAATTGCATTTATAAAACAGCATGATTTTTTATTATTATATTAAAATAATAATTTAATAATGTTATTTTTAATCATACTTACAAATCATTTTGTCTGTCTCTGTGACGCAGGCGTTGAGAGGCGACGGATCTACGACATTGTGAACGTGCTGGAGTCTCTGATGCTGGTGAGCAGGATGGCGAAGAACCTGTACGTTTGGCATGGACGCTCAGCGCTGCCACAGACCCTGCAGGATCTCCATCAGGCGGGTCGAGAGCAGGGCTACCATCTCCAGATGGACCAGAGAGAAGGAAGCAGCCCGTATGCCAACAACCACATGCAAAACATGCACGGTATGACTCAAGCATTCCTCTTTCAAAGTGTTCGTTTTAAAACATTTAAAATAAAAAAACTCTGATCCATGTGTGACCCATGCTGGCAAAATGAGTGGAAACGGAAATCTGATTTTGAGCTACAGGCAGAAGTTGGTCGGTTTTGATCAGATTTGAGGTTTTCACAAAATGAGCCCTTGTCCAAATGCTCCAAATAGTAATTAAAATCTAAAATAATCGTTATTTAGAGGTGTATCTTTTTTTCTGCTCACTTCTGGACGACTGCTGCTTCTTCTCATCACAAGTTGTAGGTCTATCACAGCTTTCTGAATATTCATATTCTCCATGGCATAAGTCCAAATGAGTGAAATGTTATTTTAAAACCCATGCCGATGAAAGCCAAACGATCACGCTGACTGACATTTCCGAGTGAGCGATCATCCTATAAAACATTATTGTGACAAATGCATTTACACTAACATAATATGTAATGTCTTGAACGTTTAGTTACATTATATTAGATCCATGCATTCAGTAGTATTAATATAGATCTGTCTTGTTAATCAAACATTGTAAGTAATTCATTCTTAAGAAAAGAATTGGACGTTACTTTGCTTAACTGGATTTTTCTCAAAATCAAGTTATTTTTGTCGCCAACTCATTTTTGAAGATTTCTGACTCATTTTGCCAATACAGGTCACATATCCTCTCATTTGAGTGATTCACGATTGTACATTAAACCCATTAACAGCATTATTAGTGTCTCACCCATGTGCTCCATTGATCAGTCACCTGTTAACAGCGCTCAGGCTTCACAACACAGCATTGGGACTCTTGATTAAATCAGCCAAACTACACTCACTTCAATAAAAGTATACGTCATACATATCTATAGTGTAATATAAGCTGACATGGTTCGCACATAGAATATATAGTAATATGTATATTTTTATAAATGTGTTTTTTATAGTTAATATAAAGTTATATAAACTTATACATAAAAAATAATACATAAAAATATTTTTTTATTTCAGCTAGTTGCCAAAGCAGCATTTCTAATTTAACTTTTGTTAGCTTAATAAACCTATACTTAAAAATGAATTCAAATTTTTGTTAAAATAATGTAATAGTAGGAATCACAAACTCTGGTGAAATGATGGTGCATAAAAAAAAGCTCTAATATATAATTTTCCATTTTCTGCTTCCATTAAGAGATGATGTAATGACTTTAGCCCCAGTCACTCTGTTAAATTATGTAGTTTAATGCAGATAAGGCTGGGGATTTTCATAAACTCATCTATTTGGCTACTCGGTAGCCAAGTGTTTAATTTCTCTAGATTTGAGCATCTAAATGAATCTCTTTGAGTTTGATGTCTTGATAAAGAAGTGAAGCGTCCTGCTGTCCTCGTCTGGATCCTCTGATGTGGTTATTGTTTGCTGGCTTCTTGTCCCATGTGACTGCTGTCACCAAGCAACGGCTTTCTTTTCTAACAAAAGCTTATTACCGTCTGATCATGAGGCCAGGAGTCACTCGACCAGCCAATTCAGCCAGCAATCACACCATTCCTCATCCACTAAGTCTGATTTTCTGCTGCCAGTCACCTCAGATTTATTCGCTCATCTTTTATGGATGTCCTCCATCATCTTTTTAATGCCACGTAAGCCAGAGATGATTGAAATCTGCAAAGATTTGAAATCTTCGAAAAATAATAATAATTAAAAATATATAGATATATTTTTTATTATTTTTATTTTTCAGAACATTCGATTCTCAATTGTTTGCGATTTTTAACTTGCGACTTAAAATTGTAACTACCACATGATTCAAGTGGCATATTCTTTTCTTTGTTAACAATCTAGTTAAAAACAATTGTATTTGACTTTTGTTAACTTAATATACTAAAATAACAAACGAATTAAACCTATTTAGACTTGTACATAAAAAATGATAAAAACACAACAAAATAAATGTAAAAATAAAAATATTTTAATTAAAAAAAAATATAAATGTAGTAATAGTATTTAGACTTGTACGTAAACAATTTAAAATGTCAAACTAACAAAAACATAAAAAGAATTAATTTCTATAAAATATTGGAACAGTAGTAATAGTAGTTACAATCCTGTGCCTTTTTTTCTATCGCATCCACAAATTATGGTGAATATGATAAGTATTTTTGTTCATTCTGACATTTAAAGTTTACAATATTTTTGTGGTAACCCCCAAAAAAACATGATAATGTTAAAAGATTAAATTCGAATGAATCTGAGAAATCGCCCATCATCATGTAAATGATGTACGATTCTCCAAAGACTAATGCATTGATGCCTGGAATCCCAGCTGTGAAATGATTTATAGTGTGGTAAAACATCTCTCATACAGCAGCCTCCAGCAGAAGAAAGGATAAATCACTTCGTATCATGAGCCAGAAGTTTGTCATGCTGTTTCTGGTGTCCAAAACTCAAACCGTTACCCTCAATACGGCTGCTAAGATCTTAATCGAAGAGGGCCAGGATGAGTCCAACCACAGCAAGTATAAAAGTAAGACCATTTTAACGTCATAAATAATATGCGTTCCATTATTAATCGTTACGTGCAGCTCACAGTATTTTCTGTGCTTGTTTAGCTAAGGTGCGACGTTTGTATGATATCGCTAACGTCCTGACCAGCCTCAACCTGATCAAGAAACTTCACGTACGAGAGGAAAAGAGTCGTAAACCCATCTTTAAATGGATCGGACCTGCTGATTTCCACAGCAGCAGCATCGGTATGTCTTGTTTAACCCTGTAACCCTCATCTGTCTCTCACAAACCTATAACAAAAGTGCCCTGTTATAATAATTTTCTATTATATTTACCTGGATATTTTTAAGAAAATGTAAAAAAAAAAAAAAATTCTCTCCACCACATCACTCAAATTTAACTGTGTTAAGTCCACAGTCATATGTGATTATGACTTTCAGATTCGGGTGATTTGAGAGCCTCAGCAGCTCAGATCAGCACCGCTGGGGAACGACGAGAGAAGATGATGCGTCACTCCTCCTTTCAGGTCATCCAAGCTCCTCCTGTCAATCAAAGGCTGATAAGCTCCGCCCCCAGCACGCCTCACAGACATTCTACAGGTGAGAGCTGAGGTGGACACTTCCCATAATGTTAGAGTGCCATTTACGTTTGTCGGAACTGTAGCTTAGTCAATTTGTTATGCGCTTGTGTTTGCAGACGAGCCGGTGGATTATTCTAGAAAGAGCGTGAACACCAGACTGCGCTTTGGGGAAAGGTGAGTGCATCGCTATGGAGTTTGTATTTGAAGAAATGTACACATTTTAGACTTTAGATGCTCATTTTTTACCATTAGAGTACCCTAACTTATGTATTTCATTTAGTTGCCATTACAACAGTTTACCTTTTCAAGTATTTTATGTCAGCTTTACTGTTACAACTAACCAAAGCTATTTTTAGTTTGAAATGAACAACAGCACTGATCACTAACTAGTGTGTTTTGTTTATTGGTAGTGCTCAGCCCAGTCCTGTAGTGTCAGTGCCTCTTCAGGCTGATGTGCCATATGCATCGCTACCCGTTTCTGCCCAGTTCGCTCCTCATCAGCTAGCCTACCTGCCACAGACACCCCTGCTCATGGTGTACAGCGGACACATGCCAGATGCCATCACCCAGAGGTCACCCGTCTCAGGCCACAGCGAGGGACATCTGAAGAAGAGAGAGAGGCCAGAGGAAGAGGATGACGAGCAGGCAGCTAAACGAAGCAAGCGCTCTGCTTCCATAGAAAGTGAAATAGTGAGTATTACGTAAACATTTACCATGGTGAATTTACAGCCTTGAGGGCCTTAATGGCAGCGTCCACAATATTATAACCATCAGGAAACCTGTAACTTGATCTCTGACTTTTGTGAACGTCTGACAGGGTGAGACTGAGAGTCTGAGCTCCAGCTGCAGAAGGTCTCCAGTCTGCTCTCGAGAAGAATCCCCGTGGGACGAGGCCTCTTTTGGGCCGATGAGTGAGGAAGATGTGGGAGCCCCCAGCTCTAAAGACCCAGCGCTGTCCTCTCATTACTTCTATGTTCCCAACACAGCAGGTACACAAAAACCGTAAATGTCACCGTCTTTCTGATTACTCGCTCGTTCTAATGTTTCTAAATTCTTTAGGTCTGAACGGTCTGAACTTCCTCATGCCAGCGGGACACACACAGGGTGGCGTACCAGCTGTAGCGCTGCCGTATTTTTTGGTGCATTCGCCGCTCGTAGCGGGTGCGGCGAATGAGGGGGCTGCCAGCAGCGGGCTGAGTTTCAGCATGCCCGCCGTCTTGTCACCGGCTCATTTTGTGATGGCAGGAGGGGCGTTTGGTGTGCCAGAAACACTGAGCAGCCCCGAGCATCATGGGCACAGATTAGCAGCAGCCACACTCTCACCACAGGGACCGCGAGCACAAGAAAGCCCTCAGCCGGCGCAAACACAGGTCAGTTTCCTGCATACTGCTCAGTAGTGATGCACTGAACTTCAGGTTTCAGTCTGCAGCTGGTAAACATGATAATTTTTCACTTTGAATGGCTGGATGAACTGAGAACTTTTTGTTGGAATCACAACTGTTTCTGTGGATCTACCACTATATTGTTTTTTATTAATATTGTTACATTTTGTGTGCTGTTCTTTTTGTGAGACTAGCAAATAAAGTGTAATTATATGAATAAAAAACAGTAATCTTCCCCCTCAGAAAAGTAGATGCCTCATTAGCGATACGTAAGCTGAATATATCACTGAATATCTGAAAGATGGCACAGAACGGCATCAAGATGTCAAGTTTTTATATGTAGAGTAATTTGCAACGCAATTCAACCAATGATTTCAACCAATTTGACTATAAAAAATATAACAAGCACAGCTGACAACTAATAATCATAATTATATTATATAGAACAAAATATCATCTTTTAAATTTTAAATTAACATTCAGACAATAAATGTGGTTCTGATGCTCTTTAATCATCTTTTTCTCTTTAACTTCTAGTTAAGCATAAAATACACATGGATGAACTTACATAATCACTCAATCAGTGAAACAATACCCTGCGAAACCATAAACTCAATAGTTAGGAAGAGGATTTTAATAAACACAAACACTTAATGACATAATTGTTATATTTTTACTTACCTGTTATCTTCATTATTTTGGATAAATCTTGACAAGTGTTTGTTTTTTACAGCCATAGTTGAAATGTTTATATCTGAACAATGAATTGGAGTAGAAACATAATTGTATCATTACAAAGTTGATATAAATTTAGTGTTACATTTAGTGTTGGTTATATTCAAAGAACTTCAGGTAAACTTTATTTTCAGTTTTTTGGCTAAATGTAAACTTAAATGAATTTTAAAATCAAAATTTAAGATGGTTACTGTTTAAAAACAAGCTAAAATGAGAAATGGTAGTACATTTGATATAGTGTTTCTGACCTTCTCACTTCTGCTGTTTCAGACTCCTGTGACGCCAAAGGAAGCATCAACAGGGTCCAAATCTTTCTTCGAGACCCCTGGAGCCTTCGGGTCTCTCAGCACCTCACCGGCGGCACGCAAAAGAGGCTCCGCCCAGAGGAGGCTAGACATCGGACACGCTTCAGCCAATTAAATTAGCCGCTGCATTTGTGTCGTTACTCTTCCGTGGTGCCAAAGACAGAAACAGCATTACAAATTTGACTTGAAATATTTTGCATGAAGTAAACATTGTATGTAATAAACTAGTGAACATCAGAATAAGAGGGCAGATACTAGTGTGATATTGGAAATATTCTGTTACACTCATTCTTGTGGCTGTTTATGTTTTCCCGCCACCACTTTTGATAGTATTTTGGAGTTATCTTGGCATCCTACCAGTATGTTGCCTGATTTTGTTTACCGTTATTATTTATTAAAGTATTCCAGAGGCTAAAATCAACAATCCAGCTTTAGCACTACGTATTTAAAAATGTGAAAATGAATCAAGTTTGGATTGGCTTCTGAGAAGAAGAAAAACACACATCTCCCAGCTCAAGAGTTTGTAGAAGTGCCATATTGGTGAAGCCGACATGCCTTAGAAATGTATTATGTGATGCCTTTACCACAGAGAATGAATGAATTCTGAGTGTATTTGGGACAAAGAGCAGAATAATGGTTTTAATATTTGACACTGTTCGAGGTGCTGCGTTTGTGAAATGAATAGGAAACAAAGACATACTTGAATAAGCAGTGAATATGATCTGCGGTCACTGGAGCAAAGCAGAAATATCACGGTACTGTACTGTTTTGAAACAAAGTATGTATGAATGAACTGTTCTTAAACTGGTAGTAAATTATTTTTTGGAAACATCTGGATTGACTTTTGCCCCACAATCCATAGAGCTGTACAGTATTTAGAGTTATTTTACTGTACTGTAACTCAGCATTGAATATTTTGTGTATGTGTTGATTTGTATCAGTGTTTAAAGCTGCACTGCTGAATCTGTATGGTGCTTTTGTGTTTGTCAGATGTATTTTCAGTCATTTTATGTATGGACACGCGTGTATTACAAAATAAATATATGTAAAATCGAATATTTGTTAAATCTTGCTTTTATCGTGTTGACTTGATTTTGTGCGAACACAAGATGGCAGCATGGACAAAATAAAAGTTTCCTGTCAGAAACAAAGGGAAAGATCTTTAATAGTTTATCCTCTGACTGTTAAAACAGTTGAGCCACAACCGTACTGAACGTTTGCAAAAAATAGACAAAAGTGCACTTAATTGCTTTAAAATACTGCTATAGTAAATGTGGTGCTATTTTTATTTAAGGTAGTTTTGAAGAAAATTAAAAAAGATTGCATTTTTTTTGTTCCTGTTAAATTAAATATGGCGTCTTTTTTGTATTTACCTATGTTTGACTGTTTTTTTGGCTGTGAGCGTTGATAACAGTCAGCAGGCCTCAGCAAAGACTCCTAATTAGAAGTGTGTGTGTGTGGGCTGTATTATAGTTTTGTATAATCATCTAATCTAGATAAACACAGTATAACGCTTGGCGGCATGTCAATGTTCATTAATGCTGTTTACACATAAATACACCTGGCAACCCATTTTATAATCACAACCCTTTATGAACGGCCATAACCCGCATTTTACCATTAACAGACCAGTTGAAAACCATAAAGGTCTTCAAAATAATCATATCTGAGAGCAAAATATGACACGAAATGAACAAAACATTGATAGATAAATACCGCAGACACTGTAAATGTGGTGCAAGACAAACTGAGTGAGATGTCCCTGCTGAAAAAAACAATTAAACCTTGCCCAATGAGTTAGAACCTTGGTTACTGTATTGGTTTTAATGGTGTCTACTGATATGACATGGATTCTATTGGTGGGACATTAAATTCTATTGGAAAGGTCCCCTAAACACACTACAAAAAGGAATTTTGTAATGGTTTGACTGGGAAAAGTTAATGGTATTTTAATGGAAACCATTAGAATTTTGGTGATGGTTTCTACTGGCCTTCTATTGATTAGTTTTTTCAAACAGCTGATGACATTCCAGAAGCTCTTTCACGGTGAAAACAGTCATGCACAGAAACTTAAATAAGCAAATCTTATGTTTTAATTTCTCACACGCATGTCATTCCTATAGCCAGAGTCCAGTTTTGCCATAAAAGGAGGACTACAGAATGCTACATCTGTTTTTCATTCCAATCTTGTGCCGTTCACTATAAATTCCTTCTTTTGGTGTTATGTGCATTCCAGACGAAGACGAACTGGAAGAAATGACAGCGTACTTCTGTATTATTCACATGAAACAGCAAAATGTGTTTCTAAAATGTGAAATAATGCAGTGTGCGCAGTACTTTTTCTGCATGAATCGTGTGCAAATAAACAGTAATGTTTAACCAGTGACATTCACTGTGGGGTCAATGCTGGTCAGTTTTATTGATGTCAGTGTGTATCAGCTCCCAAAATGGCATGCGATGCATGCTGGGTAATTACAGGAGCTGATTTCTGAATGGCTTTATAGAGTCATTCATCAGGCTGCTCTCCCACACACATTCTTGTACCTCCACACCTCACACGTAGCAGAATGAAACTGCCCTGAATGCTCAGTTAATTAGTAGAATTAATGAAGCCTGTCTGTGTGATATGGCAGAACAGGCAACATTATTCATGTGCACTGGGTGCAATATGAACGCATATTTACATTTACAGTGAGTTATGAAAACATTATTTCTGAATGTTTGCTGAACTTTATGTTCATTATGTTCTCTTAACATTAGGAGACTGTAGGCCATCATTTATCATAGGCTATCAGTATGTTCCCTGTTAGCTGGCTTACTTTAAAAATATATCCATTCTTAGAAACTGTGAAGACAGATATAGATACATGACATGCAAATACTTTTAATAAGCAAGAAAGAGTCTTTTTCTTTAAAAGAATGATTCATTTTCCCCTCGTTCACAAACAAAACATGTTCTTGGCAAGTGATTCTCGTGATAAAATAATTCTTACCACATCTGTTTAAAACAGCAAGCCTCACAAATCTTCTTCAGGCGTGTCTGATAACACTTAGCGTTCAAGAATGAACCAAGCCTGGTTTTGAAAGGGTTTGATATAAGCAGACGATCAGTAATGCATCTCAGTCAGGGTTTATTTATTTGTTATTTATTCGTGCACACTTACATACATATCAATGAATCAAGTGTGTTTACAAAAGCGCATTAGAAGCATGCATTTATGAATCAGCCCATTAACTAACGTTCAGAGAGAGAGAGAGAGAGAGAGAGAGAGTGTGTGTGTGTGTGTGTGTGTGTGTGTGTGTGTGTGTGTGTGTGTGTGT
>JAUMHI010000037.1:1454961-1472342 GCA_032359435.1 Enteromius unitaeniatus | reverse complement strand
TGTGTGTGTGTGTGTGTGTGTGTGTGTGTGTGTGTGTGTGTGTGTGTGTGTGTGTGTGTGTGTGTGTGTGTGTGTGAAAACACTCCTCCTTCTCCTCCTCTATAATGTGGGGATGACACTCCAGCCTGTTCGCTGAAGTTCGCACACACTGGAGCGGTTTGGGAATCTGCTGGAAAACAGGTGAAAACTCAGGTAAGTGTTAAACAACATCGTGTGTGAAAGAGCCAAAGACCTGTACGAGAAACTGATGAGTGAGGTTTATACTGAATCGAGCTCATTTTATGCTACTGATCTCTCAACAGTTGGATTACAAGTTAGAAAGCTGTGTTTGGAGTGTGTCAAAACATTTTCAGACACGACGCCATTTCTACCAATACTTAAAACCAATAAATGCTTTCTTTTTAATACTGAAAGGCTGACAGTAGTGAAGTATTTTTACTTTATCAGTGTTTTTCTTTAGAACCTTTATTCCATAGCATTCCAAAGCTTTATACTTCTACATTTCATATTAAATATACTTAATTACATTTTAAATCTATTACTTGATTACTTTTACTCAAGTTAAAGCAACTCAAATATTTACTTGAGTTCAAGAAAGACTGCATTTTTAATGTCCTTAAATAATAAAGGTAAAACTGTTATTGTAGTAAAAAGTATGACTTGTTATGTTATGCTTTGGACATTAAAACCACAGACACTTCACTACTGTCCACCTCTGCTAAAACAGACACGATATATCACAAGACCTCTGAAAGTAAACCTCTGTTTTGAATATTTACTGATGCGTGTCTAATATTGACCTGAGGCTGCATGAATACATATGCAAATGGTTCAAATAAATTTTCTGAAATTATTTGATGAATTAAGACAGAAACAGATGGGATTCATATCATTTGGAGTGCTACTGCTCTATTGATCGTGATATTCATTTCCCCTTTATGTTAGTGTTCAAAATATTATATTGTCATACGTTCATGTCCTCAGATGTGCTGCTCTTTAACAGGAGATATTCATATAACACATGTTGCTTGGTTTGAAGAAACCCCGAGGCTTTGAGATGCTCTCTGATTGTCCTCTCTCTTGTCTGGACATGTGTTCAGCCTATAATCACTCTTCACTCATTTATATTCTGAGTTATGATCTCATTTTACAGAGAACAGCTCATGTTTTCCTGGAGAGTCGAGGTGATGAAGTTTATGAGCACTTTTTGTTTGAATATTGTTGGAGAGGTCTGATATGGTTTTATTTGACTAGAACAACTGGGCAAATTGAAATGACCCTTTGAAATGCCTGACTGTTGTTTTATTCATATGCTTGTTTTGCCTTATACTTCCAGACATTGTCCTTTTAACAAAAGCCTCACTGGCTGTTTTTGACTCTGCATTGTCTGTAGCTCCAGGTGGTCTTGGGTTGTTTTGAAGTGGGGGTCTCCAGACGTCTGCAGGGTGTCTTTATTAGTCCAGACAGATGAAGTGGGTTTTTGTGGATATGTATATATGGTGGTAAACCATTCACTACAGTACACCTGAGCTTGATCTCTGAACTTTGCAGGATGGATTTGTTGCAAGCTATGCTACTTCAGAGTTAAGTGTGTTTTCTGTGCTCACAGTTTCTCATCATGCCAAACTGGGGTGGAGGCAACAAATGTGGCGCCTGTCGCGGGACGGTGTACCATGCTGAAGAGGTCCAGTGTGACGGCAGGAGCTTTCACAAGTGCTGCTTCCTCTGCAGTAAGTTCAATAGAAAAACACTGCTTGGGTAAATCTTGTCGTTAGATAGCATTCATAATGTTTGTACTACACAAGCTTTATATGCCTAAAGATTCACTAATGATGTTATTTTTGTTAAAAAAAAAGTGGAGTAGAAGCAGTTGTACATGGATCATTTTCTGTAGTGTAGGTCCAGACCTCTTTCACCCCAAAATCAAAGAAAAGAAAAAAGCAGTTGAGTTTTGCATTGCATAAACAGAGCATGTTTTCCCACCAGATTTTTTGTTTTTACTTGGAAAAAAATGCATTGTATGAAAAAAAATAAAACTATATATATATATATATATATATATATACATTTGAATAATAATTTTCATATATATATATATGTAAATTATTATTCAAATGTATAATATTCTATTCATATTACTGTGAAATAAATAAAAATAAATAAATAAAATGTTTAAACCAGCGAACATATACTTAATGGCTATGAAAAAATCTATACAATAAAATTTGACTATATGCTTTTGGAAAAATGCAATGCTTAAAATGCTTCATTTACTTCAGACAAAATATTATTTATTTTAAATGTAATTTATTGTTTATTTTTAAGTGAAGTTTCATAAGAACTGGACAGATGTTGTGATGGCATTTTTGTAATTAAAATAAAAGTAAATAAAACATGAATATTAAAATTCCTCCATATCCCCCAGTATTTTTCTGACTTTATTTGTCCTGCAATGACCGATCCAAACAGCAGTGCTGTGTTTTTGTGAGATCTCACTACAGCTGAATGCACATGCTTCACATTAGCACTTTGCTACCAAAACGACAAAAACAATGCGGCCCACATTATTTACTGTGGGCCACAAAAGCCATTCTGTTCAGAACGAGACGATGATGAGTTAATGAGCGCTGAAACCATTTCCTCTGTGACTAAAGTTTGTCATCAGCTGTCTCCAGGAGCTTGCTGGTCAAATGTGGACAGTCACCTGATGTTTTTATGGGATATAAGACGAGTATGATGGTGTTCAGGGATGTTTTGTTCAGCTGAATGAATAGTAAAGGGCGTTAACCTCCCTGAAGTGGAATCGTGTTTGTGTCTCTCATACTAGGCCAAAGTCAGCTGACAAAACAGTCAAAACCACATGAGATTGTATTCTAGCCTCTAATCATGGGGTTAAGATGATAGATTGTTATTATTAATATTACTCATTCTCCAAGAAATATGTTATTTCCTTTTGTAAGCTGAATAACAACCATTTAAAACCTGCTGCATTTCAGCAATGAAAAAAATGAGTGTTTTGTCTCCTCCAGTGGTGTGCAGGAAAGGGTTAGACAGCACCACACTGGCCATCCATGACCAGGAAATTTACTGCAAGTCCTGCTACGGTAAAAAATACGGCCCCAAAGGATACGGCTACGGCCAGGGTGCAGGAACGCTCAACATGGACCGCGGCGAGAGACTGGGCATCAAACCAGAAGAGTGAGCCTTATTATTACTATTATTAATTCTCTCATTCTTATCAAAGCTGCATTCATTTTGTCATCATTTTTTATGTTTTCAAGGAAACTAGATTTAAAAATGTTCTTTATTTCTGTGATCAAAGCATCATTACTCCAGTGTCACATGGTCACAAACCATTCTAATAGAAACATTTCTGATTATTAGCGATATTAAAAAACAGCTACTTATTTTACTGGAAACCATGATACATTTTTGTTGAGGATTCTTCAATAACGTTATAGAAACTTTTGTAACCTTATAAATATCTTTGCTAAATAAAACCCCCCCGAGCCTTTGAATGGTAGTGTATCACATGAGTAGAAAATCAGCATATTAATATGATTTCTGAAGGATCCGGAATAATAAAGCTAAAGCTAATTCAGCTTTACATCCCAGGAATAAATCAAATGTATTACAAACAAACCCTGTTCTTTTAAATGCAAACATCTTTTTCGTAAATTAACAGAATTATCAAATAAATGCAGCAGCAAATGTATCATTAACAAACAATAAATACATTTATTACCGTATTTATTCATCTTTGTTAATGGCGGTTCATAAAATACAATCATTCATTATTCATGTTAGCTTAACTAATGTTAACAAACACAACTTTATAATAAAGTTGATTTTAATAATGCATTAGTATATGCTGACATATATAATGAATAAATGCTATAGGAGTATTGTTTATTCTTAGTTCATGTTAAGTGTTCCCGTGATTCCTATTGACCAGTGGTGTGTTCTAGTAAGATTTCTAGAGGATATTGTAAAGTCATGTTGTTGTGGAAGTGAACGCTCAGCCTGGCCGTCAGGTGATTATTGTTATGAAAGAATCTATTATGTAAGCAGAGCTCCTGTACAGACCCAGGCTCACCCGACACAAAGCGGCTCATTCAGGGCCCCTCGTTAGGCATCGCTCCAGAAAACAGTATCTGACCTCTCCTTCTCGTCCCAGAGCCCAAACTCACCGACCCACCACCAACCCAAACCCGTCCAAGTTCGCGCAGAAGTTCGGCGGCTCGGAGAAGTGCGCTCGCTGCGGAGAGTCTGTGTACGCCGCAGAGAAAGTGATGAGCGCTGGGAAGGTGAGATTTAGAGAAAGGCTATTAATGATCTGCAGCAGATGTTTTCACCACATTTAATTGACCTAATAGAATTGTTAAAAATCCTAACTATCCAAATTGCAATTAATGTATCTATATCATCACTACATTTAAAGTGTGTATATATATATATGATAAAATTATCATATTCCATTAATGTTTAACTAATAATATATCGGAGTTGTTATTGTTGACTAAATTATTATTTTTTAAATTAATTAATTAATGAAAATATCTACTAGTGGCAAATGAAATCTCATATTTGTTTGTTAATTTTTTTTATTATTACATTATATATTAATAATATTACATTTAATAAACTTAAATAAATAAAAATAAACTCTCTCTCTCTTCCCCTTCTTTCTGTCTCTATAGTAAAATATATACAATTTAGTTTGAAGGTTAAATTTAAAGAAATATAATTCATTATAATTATGAATGTTAACATTGATGGTTATTTCATACAGTTTTAGGAACATTTTTACTTTTTATGTGCATTTTGTTTCAAGCAATGTCAATGATTTTGTCAATGTTTTTAGTTCATAACAACATTTGATATTACTAATATAAAATGAAATGTGTTATGCACAACTGATCAGATTGGGATCATAATTTCTGAACGGTGACATCACCTGTATTATTCACCCCGGGTCAGTTTAACACAAGCATCAGCGGGTTCAGAAGTTCGTCTCAGGTTAACTCGACTTCACTGACACGTTCTCTGTGTTCATGAGGGTTTGCAGATGCTTGTACACATCTACTGCCAAAAAAGCTCTTCAGCAGATCCGAGGGTGAAGCGTCTTTCTCGGTTTAATCACCAGGAAGTGGAGATTGCTTGATGTCATGATGGTCATACTCATCTTTTCTTTATCTGAGCTTCATGATGGCCTGGTTTTCTTCTCGTGTCTGTCTTCCAGCCGTGGCATAAGAACTGCTTTCGCTGCGCCAAATGTGGAAAGAGTTTGGAGTCGACCACTCAGACGGAGAAAGATGGAGAAATCTACTGCAAAGGTCAGATTTCTGTAGTTTAATCGAGCTTGAAAATCCTCATCTAAACGGTCAGAGCTATTATACAACATTGAAGTGATGCTCGGGTCATCAAGGATATTTGTGAAGATGATTGTGGATTCATACATCGTGAGTCAATGGCTGCTGGCACTTTTTAGAGTCGCTTATTAATCCTTTGCCTCCTGATGATATATTGAGGTCTTAAGAAGTGAAACAATCCAGTCTGTGCAAAAACTAAACATTATTACCTGTGATCCTTAGCCTCAGGCAATTCGGAGTGATGTCTGGTTCACAAACGAATCACTTTTGAATGGTGAACTAGTTGAACCAGTTCACTAAATCAGACAGACTAGTTACTCACTTTCAGACGCCTGACAGCCACTCTACCAATATATCTGATCCCATGACGAATGAACTGATTCACTGCTGCAAAGTTTATTTGCTTCATACGTCCACATTTCACACCATTATTGGGTGCTTTAATTATACAATTGCGTATGCATTACATCATTGCGTAATTACTTAAACCACTAAATTTGAACCAGTTCATTAAAACAAACCAGATTTCCTTGTTGCCTAATGTCATAAATAATGTACATAAGACCTCAATATATCAAAAGCATCAGGGATTAATTTTGTGCTGTTTTTTTTTGACTCTCGAGATGACGGCAGCCATTGACTTGCATTATACGAATCGAAAAAGATTTCAGCAGTTTCAGCTCGATTCTTCTTTACTGCTCTACTGAAGGGTAAAAGCTGCTGGTTTTGAGGTTTGTTCGTCTGTTCTGTACATGCACAGAGAGAACAACATCTACACCACAAGCTGAATAACTAGATTAACCAGAACGACTGCTCAAGATCAAGAGTTAACGTTTAATCTGCTGTGATGACCCAGCACCTGAACTCTTTAAAGAAATGACAGTGAAAGCTCATCAGCTTTGAAGATGAACCTCTAAACAATAATTAGCTATTTTCTTGTCTTTTGTTTGTTTTGCAGCATGTTATGCCAAGAACTTCGGGCCCAAAGGATTTGGATACGGTCAGGGAGCAGGAGCTCTGGTTCATGCTCAATGATCAGGACTTTGTATAACACACACTCATTTCAAAAGAAGAAAAGGATTATTTTGCATAAAGAAATTGAATTATATTTTCATGACAATAAGCGCACTTAGTCTCTTTTCATTTCCATTAATGTAAGACATTGATTTTAAATCATTTATATGAAGTACTTAATTTATATTAAATACTTTGTGTTGATTTTAAATATCAGTTATTTTTCTGTTATAAATTACTGGAAAAATGTCACAATCCAAGTTTTAAAACAAAATGTAATTATATATAATATTAGACAGCGGCTCTAAGAAATAAGGTTCATTTTTAATACTTCTATATCTTTAAATAAAGTTAATTTCCATTTACACCAACTACAGAGTGTTAATTGTTCATAGAGGACCAGTTATATTTTCATTGTAATTAGGCACATTTCTCACTACCATATGCAAATCACTGATATTTAAATTATTTGAATGTGATATTTAATACCGATTATTTTTTAATACTTTTTTGTCAAACAACAAAAGGAGAATATTCAAAATATTGAACTCTTTACAGTGTTGCCATTAAATGTTATATTTTCGTTACGATCATTAAGCCCAATTTTCCATTTATAATGACCATAATTGTAACATGTAATCAGAACATAAATAATACTTCAATGTTTTTTAATTTCTATTACATTTTAATAAAATACTATGTTATCTTCATGAGAATCATTCAAATAATGGTCCTAAAAAATAAGGTTAATTGTCTTTATGCAAACTATTCTACTGTTTCATAGAGTAGTCATTATACGAGCATCTACATTTAGGAAACAAGCGTGTTCAAAGTAAAATAAACCCTTGTTTAAGAGCACTTTGCTTCTTTAGTGCTGTGATATTGAAAACTAACGCACAGGCCTTTCACCTTCGAATGTTTTATTAATAAAGCCATTAAAATTGAACCATGCCCAATAAGTTACATCTGAAGCAGAGTAGGGTGACGTCCTGATCTCAGCTGAGGCACTGGAGATAAGCATGTGCTTTTCACATGGTGGGAAAACAGCCGGCCAAACCGTAAGGGCAGAGGAACAACAGAGTGAATATATTTTCTCTAAAAACAGTGTCACATGTATGAATGAATGACCGTAATCCCAGTATTACAGCACAGGGCCCATCGCTCACGTCTGCTTCTCTGGCATTTACAGTTTGTACATCCAGTGGTACAACAAACCCAGCAACAAAACATACCAAAGAAACCCTTTAGGCTGAATATTAATGGGACATTCAGATATAATACATCTGCGGAGATCCGATAGGCCGTAGAGCATGAGGGACACACGAGAACGATACACACATCGGGTTTAAAATGGAAATACAAACTGAAAATACGAAGAAAAAAAAAAAAACAGTTGCAAATACTGAACATTCACTATTTACAGATGGGGCGTCTTTCGGATGACGGGGTGATCACTATGTCCAGGCTTTACACATGCAGTGGAGACTTGCAAGGTCAAAGGTCTATACACAGCAGTGCCAGACGCCACTAAAAGCTACAGTCATACACTTTGATAAGTCGATTTTTTTCCGTTTTTTTCTCTTTTTGGTAAGATAAAAAACAAATCAGGAGCAGCTTCAACTAACACAGACGAAAATAAAAAAACCAACGCAAGTCACTCACAGAATAATCAATCTAGTCCGTTTATGTACAGATGCACATTCTTTACATCAGTTCATCCTGTCAGCTGCTGCCATGACAACGCCACACCGACAGGAAGAGGAAATGGAGGAGAGCAAAAGGGGAGGAGCCTCCTCTGTTTACGTAAACATGATCCCTCGGCGATGCTGGGGAAACGAGCTCGCTTCTTGAGTAACGGCGAACAAAATGAAAACATAAAAAGATCAGTGCACTGCTGTGGGCAGACGAATAACGTCGCTGCCACAAAAAAAAAAAAAAAAAGACGGAAGGAGCCCCTCTGGCGTGTTAAACGGCGTCTTCCTTTAAGTTCATACAGCTATCAGGTCCACTTAATGGCTTTTCAACAGCATTTCAACTTTAAATGTGTACACTTCCTAAAACTACTCATAGATAATAAATATAGAGGTTCACATACGAGCGTGTTATTTCTTGTAAATGCGGAGGGAACCTGGATTAATCTCGTAAACGCATCAAGAACTTGCTCAGAAAACAAGTTTACCAAATAGGTTTAGTTTAAAGTCGGACTAGCAGAAGTAAGCCTGGTTTAGGTGGTAAACTTGTTTCATGAAGCAGGTGCCAGGTCACATTTCAACCGCAAATGTAAACGCATAAAAAAAAAAAAAGGGATGAAATGAACAAATTGTGTGTATATATATATATATATATGTGTATGTATATTAGAAAGTGTTCTGTATTATTGTTATATTGATGTAAATTCAGTACATTTGTCTTTCCCAGTGCTCATTACCATCATGTGTCCAGGTGTTTTTGTTATGATTGCAATACAGTATTTTTGTTTTGCATTAAACAACGGCTATAATACAATGATTTCAAAAACTGCATCATTTAAAGGCAGTATAATATAAATACTTGAATATTTAAATACAGTAATAAGGATGTTTTTGTGCATGATGGTAATGAGAATTATGGAGATGATGCATTTAATTTTCATGAAAATGCTAAAATATTCTCTTTTCCCTTTTTATTTTTTGGGTGAAAGATGACCCGGCTTGATCTTCTCGACACGTTTGGTGGGATTCACCCCAGCTAAACTATTAAACATGCTGCAAATGTACATATATGCTAAAATGATGACCTCCTGATACCATAAGTACTCTTCCAAAAAATACTACATAAATAGGTTAAAATAAATATGTTAAGTCACATTATATAAACAGGGCATCTCTTTAGTCGTATGAATGCCTGCCTGTTTTGATCTGATTCACAAGCAGACGAATCAAGGCTGCTTAAAGGAATCGTTCACCTAACGTTATTTACTAACCGTCATGTCGCTTCAAACATATGCGTATTAATTTCTCCATAGAACACAAAAAAACCCCACTTCCTACTTGTACGGAAAAGAGCAGCTTGATTCAGGCAGCATTCTTCTAAATATCTTAATTTGTGTTCCACGTAAGAAAGTCAATCACACGGGTTTGACGTGACACGAGGATAAATAATCAATAATAAAAGTCTAATTTTGTCCCGAACGATCCCACAAATGCTATTACGCCTGACGCTTTTGCTATGCTAATGCTCATTCCTACGCAAAGTTCCACGGTGAATCAGAATCTCGCGCACGACGAAGATCCGATATCGTAACAAGAAAGGGGTCACAGGAAGAAAACCAAGGTAAAATGAAAAGCAGTCGATGTGCGAAACGAAACACAAACGTCTCTGCTGACTAATCGGGATCCGTCTCTGATGTCATTAAACTCCTCCTCTTCCTGTTCCTCGTGTCCCTGCGTCTCGGGTGCAGTGGGCGGGTGGAGTTGGTGACGGTAACCAATGACAGCATGCGTTATTATCCTGACTGGGTGAGGTTTGCAGTCTCGGTGAAGGAGATGGTCCCGGTTTGAGCAGCACTTCCCCTCTTCTCCCTCTCGCTCTGCCGCTCTTCACCGCGCTACACCAGCTGGTATCCTGAGCCGGACGTCTGGTCGTACTCTATTGTGTACTGCGAGGTCCAGTCTACCGCCACGGGCCGCAGCAGACCGCAGCAGCGCAGCTCGAAGAAATCGATGAGGTTCCTCATACAGCCATGACTGAAAACACAGGGGTAACGTCAGAGGAGCGACTTCCATTCCAACTTAGTTATCTTGAATCTAAGTGCGGTGTATATTATGTTTACAAAAATATGAATAAAAACACAGATAAAAATAAAAATCCAATTCTTGTTGTTTTGTTATTTTGTAATTTTTATTACTTATTATTCCAATATTTCTACGTAGATTTTATTTTGTTGTTGTAGTAAAAACAAACAAACTAAAATTAGTGGTCAAATGATTAGTGGCCTCCAAAATAAAAGCTTTTCTTTGCATAATGTGTGTGTGTGTATCGTTTATATTTATTTTAATATATATAAACACACACAGAATATATTCGTTAAATATTTACATGCATATATTTATGTTCATGTCATTCATATATAAATATATATTCTTTCTTATGTAAACAAAAACTTTTAATAAATAATTTGACAGCAGTAATTTTAGTTTTTAGTAGGTATCTAGTTTAACGTAAAGTGCTACTACTATTTTGAATTGGCTTTTCGTCTTTTGTGAACAACGTTTATTTCTATTTTTAAATGTATTTTTGTGCATTATTCATTGTGTACATTTTATCAGTCAAATATGGAGTAGTTTTAGCTTGTTCTGTATTATATTAAGTGATCATAGAATTAAAATGTATTATTGGTGTCAACCGTTATCAGAAAGTTTTATATATTTTTTGTAAGTAATTTGAACAAGCGTTTCAATAGACTTATATTTTAAACAAACCATCCTCCTCCATGTTCAGCGCTGCCAGCTCAACCTGATATGATATAAAGGACTCACTTGAAAGGGCTCTCGATGGACGTGGCTGTAACTTTAAAGTGCTTATATCTTCTGGCGTTCATGCGCTCGTTTGTAGTAATGCCCAGAACAGCGATCTATGGAGGACACATCAAAAACACAAAATCTGTTCCAACCCTAAACAAAGGCCTCTGGAAATGCAGGCAGCTTTCTTGCTTTATTAAGCAGATCTGGACTGGAGTGTGTCTTACCTGGTAGAGCTGGCACATGATGAGCACAGCGACCCACATGAAGTGAAACACACTGTTGAGAAACATCCAGAACATCCACGGCGAGCAGGTGGCGATCTGGGTGATGTAGATCCAAAAGCCGTCTTTAGTGTAGCTGGTAGCACAGTGAATCCTCCAGTCTGCAGAAACGGATCGCAAAAAATGTATACTATTCTCTTTTGAAATTGATTTCTATGCATTTATCTTGATCGTATGCAAACCCAAGTATACTTACAGCAAATGCATCCATATATCATCCAACAGATCATGCACAACAGGAAGAACAAGTAGCCCATAAAGTAACGGTGGTTTCCACTTCCTGTCCGCAAACAACAAAAAGGAATGAGTCATATCTGCCGCTTTACATTCCCTCGCCCATCTTCCTTTTTTTTCACAATATCCTGGCCAACCTCTGACTTTTCATGTTAATGTCAGGTGGAAAAGCATGTGAGGTGGATGGTTGGTGGGACCTGATGTAGATATATGACTGAAAAACTCACCCACGCAGTTGCCGACCCACGGGCAGTGGTGATCAAACTTGGCGATGCATCGATTGCAAACGGCGCAGTGTTTCGATCTGATTGGCTTCCGTATCTGTGGAGAACAGGCTGTTAAAGTGAGTGTTCTATGCACGGGCACCTCGATGGAAATTGCCATGCAAATCAGACTGTTGAGCTATCGGCTTGCCTACACCGACTGTGTTCAAGCAGCGGTGAGCACAATAGAAGAGAGTCATAATTACCAAACATGTGCTGCAGAATATGCTGAGATCCAGACAGCCCGTCTCTGCCAGTTCAACTATAGTCTGAAGAGAAAACAGCAGAGCAGATTTACAGTTTCTAAAGAAAACCAGAGTGGTGCTTTCCTGTGCATAAAGTTAAAGAGCCCTGAATCATACCTCAGCAATGGATGCTGTCAGAATGAGAGTTCAAACAGCTGCTAAAAATGGTCCACACCGCTCCAGTTCATCAGTTAGCATGATGTGAAGCCAAAAGCTGCATGTTTGCAACAAACAAATCCATCATTTCTGGCCAAAACATACATCCATAATCCATAATAACGCTTCCTCCGGAGAAAATATTGATTCTCTTTGGCCTTCTTGCATCAAAATTCACCCACATATTTATTTAGTAAATTTGGCTTGTAAACAGCGCTTGATCAACACATAGTCCTGTGGTGGAGACTGGAGCGGTGTGGATTATTGGGATGTTTTTATCAGCTCTCATTCTGACGGCACCCATTCACTGCAGAGCATCCATTGCTGAGACACTGATGGAATGCTACATTTCTCCAAATCTGATGAAGAAACAAACTTCACAAATGCAGATTGAGATTTAACCTTTTTCTTCTGCTCCTCAGATGCTTTGATGATACCGGGGTCGGACTTCCAGGACTTGCCAAAGTTGTAGAAGAGAGCCAGACTGTTGAGCAGGAAGGGCAGGTGGATGGTGACGAAAGGGAGATGTGTGGAGAGTTAAGGAAGTTATGTTTAGTACTGCAGAGCAAAAGAACCAGCAGGGTTAGTACCAGTTTTGAATCCATCACTGAAAAGAACCTATTTCAAATAATGATTCATTCACAAATGTTAAGATACTAGGTTTGAACGGAACATACAGTTAGACAAATGACTTTTTAAATTGAGACTGAAAGTTCCGTGGAACTCTGAGCTGCTACATTTGAATTATTTCTTTAAAAACGTAACATTTCCTGTTTGCCTTGTGGCTTTAACTTCTGGAGGTAACGCGATCGTCTCCATCAACCAGAGACAAACTACGTCCAAAAAGACACTGACATATGCAGAAAATCTGGTTCTCCTGTAAGTGGGTCGGTGGTTTCGCTGAGCTGAGCTGCATACAGGCAACAATTACAGCAGGAAAGAAAAAAAAAACTCGCCAATTCTCAGAGGAGATGCTCTATTGTTGGATGATAAAGGCGAGAGGGAAACGGAGCTCTCGATCTGATTTCAGCTGGAGGCTTTGTTTCTATCCCTGAAGCACCTGGACACACGGCGGCTCTGTGGCTCTCACACTAAACATCACTCCACAACCTCCAATTACAGCCACACCAAACACATTTCAGCAGCTTCATTCGACAGGCACATCCAGACATGAGTCACGTCTTGAGTGGTTCGCTCAGGGGATGAGAAAATGCTTCAGCTTTGGGAAGAAATCCTATTTTTCCACTAATGTTTGACAGCACCATAACCACAGAAATGCAACATTGTCATTACCAGACAAGAACTCGGCTTTCTTGTGTTTGTACTTTCTCTCACACCTAACGGTGGGCGTCTGGAACAGAATCTTATATCACAGTATGAGTAAATGATATATCACAGTCATCATTTATAGCACAATATAGTTATTTTTGCTGGAAATTCAATAAATTAAACAACTATAGAGGAATGCCAAAAGTTATATAATCCACATGAAAAGTGCTCCGCCTTAATAATTGCAATAATTCACGTCAAAATGTAAATCTACTGACCTTCCGGCTATTCAAGTTATTTTGTTTGTTTATAGGAACAGATTCGGGGAAAAAATTCTGACGGCACCCATTGACTGCAGACCAACCATTGGTGAGCAAATGATTACATTTTCTCCAAATCTGTTGCATTTCACTTCGCATCCATCACTCCTGTAAATAATAAATAATAATAAAGCTTCACTCCACAGCAATAAGCATGTGGAAATATCTACCAGTATTTGACATGTTTCCATCACTGCACAATTCATACTGTTAATCCACCCAGCCCTTCTCTCACCCACACTGTATCGCTTAAGGTGTCAGATACACTACATTTATGGTGCGGAGTCGCTCCTGATAAACAAATTCAGTGGAAAATTAGGCACATCCACGTCAAGCCTGTCAAACATGATGCATCTGCCTAAAGTTTTACACGTCGACACAACTTCATGACACAAATTATAATGAAAATAACGAATTTTCATGAAGTGTGAATGAATGCTACTAAACATACTGCTAAACTTCATCTTTCTATCATCAATTCTTTTCATCAAGCTTCTCTACCAGATCATTTTCAGATCTTTCAACACTGAAAAGTGATATATATCGCATATAAACTGGGTCACTTCAGCAACCCAGTTTTAGGCTTCATGTCGGGAAAACAACAAAGACAGAAAAAGAAGACATTTTCAAAGCAAGATATAGAATTCTTTAGCTCTTGGATAAAAAGCTGACCTGGTTTCCAGCTGTCAGAGATTTTATATGCATGCCAAACAATATATAAAATGGATGCTAATGCGTATCCCTAAAGGCATTCGCTTTAGCTGATAAATGATGTTGGGTCAGAAGAACTGAATACAATATTCAGATTAAGAGGGTTGAATCCAACTGGAAAAGGATATCATTCCAGAACCAATAAAACCAGGTGATGTACATCCAGAATTTAGTGGCCAGGTAGATGCCCAGAGGAAGAGCGCTATGCATGGAGTGATCAAAGAATGACCTAGAATCAGAGATCAGATATTAGCGATTCAGAATGCATTATAAGGCTGAGCAGCACCACAGACGGGTGAAACGCTGTCTTACTTGGACAGAAACTGCACGACGAGCCACACCGCTGCATACATCACACCCTTGATGAGCCAGGAGTCAATGTCCAGATCGGCGATAAACCCCACCAGCCAGATCACCAGGAACGGAGTTCCCAACATCACCTTCTGCCTGAACTCCTGCAGACGGACAGAGAGAGACGTCTGAGCGCATGCAACACATTTGGATTTCTCCTTGGTCAATCGGTTGCTCTACCTTGTCCATTTTGAGCCGCTTCAGATATGAGGGACTGTCGTAACCTTTGGCTTGTCTGGCCTCCTGCAGATGATTAATCATCCACACATTTTTCCTCTGTTTGGCCAAATCCAGTGGCGTCTCCCCCTGCAACCAACAAGTATTAACGGATGTCAAGTACACCAGTAGAGCTAGAACTATTATACATTTGCGGTCACTAAAATAAAATTAAAATCAAGAAAATTCTTGAAAACTCTAAACTAAATGTAAAACTAAAATAAATAAATATATAAAACCATTCAGAAAACATACATGACAAAAGCATATACCCAAATGATTAAAAATAAACAATTGAAATAATATTAAAATAATTACACTATTTAATTTAAAAAAAGATATAACACGTACTTATTACTGCAATTGAATTTATAGAATTTATATGAATTTTAAATATTTGCAGAATTCATCTTGAAAATGATTTGAAGTTGCTCATAAATAAGTGAAATAGATTTATACTCTGCATAGCAGCATCTGATTCTGTAACGCCATTATACTATTTTTCACAAATCAAGAAGTTTAAAAATATCAAATAAAAGGAAGTGATAACTATAACCAAAAATACACACTGTCATTTGCTGTAAAAGTCTTTTTTCTCAAATGAAGACTACATAACACTAGTTTTATACAGAGCACACGGCAAAAAAGCAACAAGGTTTGTGGCATTAAATATTTCAAATGCGTATTTGCTGAATGCATACAGTACGTTTAATAAAGAAGACAAAGTAAAAGTTAAAAATAAAAGTTCTGCATTCAGCACTTTGTGGCCAAAAAGAAAACTTTCTAGCCAACTGCGATAAAAATGAACGGTTTTACTTCATTTTGCTGGTCTCTTTAGCACATTCTGTAGAGTATAAGTAACATTACACATAAATATCTGTTAACTCTCATTAGAGTGTTAGAGAGTAAACTGGCAGGGTTAGGGTTAAAATAGGTTTACATATTTTTGAAAAGAGTTAGCAAATAACCAGACAGTCTACTAATACTCTAATGAAAGTTAGTTGAAATGTAGGTGCTAAAAAACTTACAATCGACATAAAAACTTCCACCAATCTACACGCTTGATTTCAGTTTGCTAGTGTAGACTTTACCTTGATGTTCTGCGCGTCGACATTAGCATTGGCCTCCAATAGCAAGCTGATGACGGTAGTGTTTCCCGCCAGAACTGCCCAGTGCAGAGAAGTGTTCTTATGATACTTATCACCCAGATTCACCGACACGTTAAACGTCAGCAACAGCCGTGTCGGGTCAACACTGCAGAAACCCATCTAATTAGCTTTACATCTGGCAACGGCAAAAACAAAATATATCACAATACACACACACACACCTGTGCATCCGATAAGCCGCCCACATCAGAGGGGTCATGCCATTCTGATCCATCATATCCACATCCTGAAAAATACAACACAGAGAGGACTTAAAAGAAAGATCAAACACAGGTCAAAGGGAATGTCATAAACGCCCCCTGCAGGCTGAAAATGGACTAAGCACAACAAAATGCATGATCTTTAGGTATTGAGGGATAGGGCATCTTCCTAAATAGCTTCACTCATAGTGAAATCTTAATCGTGATCAAAAATATCCTGATTGGCTGTGACTGTGCCAGCTTTTGTTCTGATGAGATCAGAGCGTTTTATGTGTTAAACTAGTATACCTGTCCTTTGGCAATGAGATACGCCACAATGGAGGTGTGTCCAAACTGAGTCGCCAGATGCACACAACTGCATCCCTCGCCGTCTATGAGAGAAGGATCAGCACCGTACTTCATTAACTGCACCACCATGGAGAGATGGCCTTGCCTGAAGGAGAGAGAGAGAGAAAGAGCATCAATAAAACATCACACACACTCTACACATGCATGCATTACTGGCTGACTTGCACCATTTTTGCAGTGTTCACATTATCCATCCCACCTCACAAACTACAACAGAGTGTAATGCATCTCACAATATCATGCACTGATAATATACAGGTATGTACTATAAGACTATTTGTTTCATTAAAAAAAATTAAAAAGTTAAAAGTTATTAAAACTTAATATTTCAGTTTTTGCAATTGTACTACATCAATTTCATCAATACCCGGCTATGTGTAGATTTGGTCTAAGTAATGATAAACGATGGCTTAACGCAGTGTTATGCTTTATGCAGTGCTGAAGTTCACTACGTAGAGGTGTGCCCGATTCCCTGACAAAAGCACTGTCCACGGTAGTTTTGGTTCAAGCTTTGAGTCTGTGGAGCGCTGTAGACCAATCATACAGGACTGCGCCATCTGACCAATCACAGTGAGGGCTCACGGGAGGGAGGAGTTTAGAGAAACAGTCTACGAACTGCTTCACTCGAGTCGTTTACAAATCATTTAGAAATAGGGTAAAATAAAATCTATTTTTAGAGAAAACTAAAGTGTTTTTTGACCTTGCATACATGTAAACCTGTTTTAAGAGA
>JAUMHI010000037.1:1442876-1454486 GCA_032359435.1 Enteromius unitaeniatus | reverse complement strand
CTAAAGTGTTTTTTGACCTTGCATACATGTAAACCTGTTTTAAGAGACTCATAAAACAATATTAGCCACCTTTAAAACGGCATAATAGGGGCACTTTAAACAGCTGTAATACTGTTTATATTTCTATTTAGCTTTAATTTACTTATTTCAGATTTAATTTTTGTAATTTTAGTAGCAGACCTTTAAGCTTATTTTATTTCAAGTTTTGCAAGTTTAAATCTAATATTTACATTTAATTTCAGCTTAACCTTAATTACTCAAATTTTTAATCTAAGTAAGTCTTGTTAAATCAAATAAAATTGTAAGTTTGCCATTTTTATTATTTTAACTTTTTTTAATTTAAAATGTACTTAAAGTTTGTCAGTTTTAGCTTTTGTAATTCAACTTCAACTTTTTTATTTTTAGATCATTTGTTTACCTAATATATACCCCAAAAAGTTTAAATTATAATTAATGCTGGGAAACAATTAATTTAATCTAAAATAAAAGTTTTTGCATACATAATATATGTGGCTGTACTGTGTGTATACAAACACATGCATATATATATATATATATATATTTAAGAAAAATATGTTATGTTTATATATTAAACACACACACATATATATATATATATATATATATATATATAAAAATTTTCTAAATATATAATGTGTGTGTTTTATATATGCATAATAAGTATACACAGAACACACACATATATTATGTACCCAGTAACTTTTATTTTTGGATGTGATTAATCATTGCCCAGCACTTACCTGTTCTATGCTCACTATGTTTAATAGTTTTAGTTAGTTTGCATTTCCACTATAACTTATTTCAATTTTAGTTACTGTAATTTATTTAAGCTAATTTTTGGTTTATTATTTTTCTCTTCTTGACTCAAAAATCAGAAATCTTTCTTTTAACACAGATTAACTCTGAGGTCACGAAACACACACCTTGTGGCCCAGTGCAGTGGTGTAGAGTTGAGATCTCCTCCCAGCTGGTCGACTATGGCACCTTTAGATATGTAGTACCTAAAAAGAGCAGTCAGACAGACAGCAGACGTCTAGGCTTTATCTCACAGTTGCAAAATTGAGCAGCATAAAATGAAGGACTGCACCAGAGCAGGCGCTTATTAAGAGGAGGATATGCACACACAGCCTGGTAATGGGAATTTCAAGCTTTTCACATCCAAGCGCTGACAGAGTAATAACTCTATCCATTTCTCTGTGTGTGCGGTCTTAATGAAACCCAGGGTTCCAGGAGAGAGCAGAGAAAGTGTATAAATGAATACGAGAGAGACGTACTTGACCAGGTCTACGCGGTTGTTGATCGCCGCCCAGTGCAGGAGTGTGACATTTTCTTTATCCGGCTGACGCACGTCATATCCGGCCTCCACCAGCTCACGGCATCGCTCGAATATCCCGTACCTGAGCACAAATACACACATAAAACATCCCTGGACAGCAGCTTTTATCTATTTTGCCAACATTGGTGTTCGCTTTGTTGTTAATTAGTCTTAGTCCTGTGTCAAATGTGCTTTTTGGTTGTTATATTTCGTCAACCTGCCTTGTTTTTGTTTAGTCAGGTTTAATTTGACTAAAAGTCCTGGTATTTTTTTATTACATTAATTAATGTTTTATCCCTTTGTTTGATTACCAATATTAGTGCTGTCAAATTCGCAATTAATGCATCCAAAATATTTACAAAGTGTGTATGTGTGCTGTGTATATTTATTACAATATGTATATATAAATACAAATATATTTTAAAATACAGTCTACATATATGTAAACAAACCTTTGTTGTGGATATGATGAATTGAGATTAATCATTTGACAGCACTAGTAAATATAAAACAGAAGAAGTGTAACTCTAAAATAAAAGATTTAATAGAGCTCTATAATGGGGGATTTAAACCCTTGATATTTGGCAACCTCAAACATGAAAAATCTTGGATGTCTGTATTTTAAAAAATTTGAGACAAATTTTGGATATACAGAGTTTTTATAAGTCATGATATGTTATAGTTTTATATAACATAGGTTTTTGATAATAAAGAACTATGCTGCTCAGCTAACGTGGTTTTGATGGCCATAATGTTCCGGTGTGTGTGTGTGTGTGTGAGTGTGGACTCACTGGGTGGCTTTGACGATGTCCCAAGTGCTGTAGTCGTCCACGTGGCTCTTGCGGCTGACGCTCTCGCTGTAGTCATGGTTATAGTGACTCTGGGGTTTAATTTCCTGAGGGAGAGAATCACAGTCAGTTCATCTCTATAGAGCTTTCAGTGAGATGGGTGAGTGATGAATGACACGGAGGATCCTGGACACAACATGTCACACCTACGGTCAGTCTCCATGGCGATGAAGAGCTTAAACACACACACACACACACACACACTGAAAGAGGGCCATATCATGGAAATCAGCATTTTCTTGCTCTTTGATGCGACTAAACGTTCATCATGCATTTCCTTCTCTGTGCTTACATGAATGTGCAATACTACTTATTTAATGTAAAAAATACATTTTTAAAATCAAACCAATCAACAATTGAAAACAACGATTAATATAATAATAAACTAAAAGTTATATATATATATATATATATATATATTTAAGCAATTAGTGATTATTATTTTATTTATTATATTATTATTATTATATTATATTTTTACATTTTTATTTAGATGTATTTTATATATTATATTTTATATAAATTTAACTATGGCAGCATGGGGAGGTAAACCAATCACAACAAATGCTATTTAAATGAACAGTACAGTAGCAAAAACAGTCAGGTTAATAGAAACCTTCAGCAAAAAATGTTGTTTAACATTATAATTAGACTAATAAACCCTTCAGACTGCATATGCTCACAGGTCACAGGTCGGGGTGGGGGTGATTGAGATGACCAGCAGATGTCCAGAAGTCTATTGATTGGTGGGGAGGGTCCATTGTATTAAAAGCCATTCTGACCTGAACCTCCAGCTGTACCCTGTACACCAAACCCTTTCCAGTAATAATATATTTTTCCAGAAAACCTAAATGCTAAATTTGATCCACTTCAAATGCTGACATATATCTACTATTATAATATTAGACTTAAACGACTTAAGTTATTTAAACACAACATTTTTAAAATAGATGTTTAAAAAGACACCTTGAGGCAAAGGCTTGAAACAGATGCAAAGGGCAAACAGAAAACACTCACAGGACACCAGGGAAATCCTGGCAAACACAGTGAGCTCCCTTTGTGTGTGTGTGTGTGTAATGCCAGCCAGCAGAGACCTGAGATAAACACACACACTGGTCACAGAGATTCACATATAAAGATGATAAACTGGAAAACACAGTAGACGAGAAGGCTGATTTCTAATTAGTGGTATTTCAAATAGTCATAAAATCATTAGCGAAGAGGACATGAGGGACAGAGTAACCTGGGACTGTAATAAGCAAGAACCTGCACACCACTAAATACAAAGCCCTGCGAGTCTAGTTGTTACCTTCACAAACCCACCACGCACCCATCCGTCTAGACATGATTATTATCAACACAAAGATTCATCCAGCACAGAAAAGATCATCCCTATCCACTACTACCTCACCTAATGAGAAACCACCGGACAGCGCTTTATTTAGAGGTCAGAGGTCAGTCCAACAGTAAGTACATTAAACCGGGTCATCCATCAAAAGTTAAAGATACTGAAAGTTAATTATGGCTGCACTATGACCTCTGAAATCAGGACAAAAGGTTTGCCATTCGGATATGCTAAATAACTATAAACATACGTAGGCTAGGAAGCAATATAAATCATGATCTTTAACTCATAATTCTAAATAAATAAACATAAAATTTCCATGATGGAAACAGGACGATATATGAAGGCCATATGTTACATACACTACACGAAATATGACACGAATATTGACAAATCATTGATTTAAATATGAATCTCACACGCTTCTTAGTGCTGTCAAAGTAAAAGTCCCCTCACTGCCAAAACAAAAGCTGATATTTCTGATACACGTCAACATCAATCTACATTATATTTACAAAACATGCCGCCTACAGAATACTAGTATACCAGAAAACATGAAATACTAGCAAACCAAGAATCATATATTCATATTGACAAATGACATGAATATGATATATTGGCAAACGACACCATCAAAATAAAGGTGCTTATCATAAAACCCTGCTAAATATCGATAAAATATCGATATATAACCAATTAACAACTAGGCTACTCTTATTATATTCATAACATATTTGTAAATGTGGCATAAAAGCAGGGTAGACTAAACCGAGGAGCTCTCTACTAGCAGATGTGCACTTAATCCAAACGTGTAAGTCATACGCATAGCATTAATGCTATTTCAAAGATCAGAGAATCAGATCTGTTATGCAAGACGTGTCAGTCCGGGCCGCCAAACAGAACTGATAAAACGAGACTCAGGGAGACTCAGCATCACCGGCAGGCTTTTGTAATGGTGTCTGGTTGTTTCCTTCAATAGTTTTACGTCTGGTATCAGAGCAGTTGGTCTAATTCAATTCGGGTCTAATGTCCCTCTTGCCAGTGAGGAAAGGAGCGTTTACAGAATCTGTGGGACCATGTGACATAAACTGGCTTCCTATTAAAACAGGAAGACATTAGGCATTAAGCTCTGGAGAGTGTGCTTCATCAACAGCTTCTGTTAATTATGTCAGCCATTTATATCTTTAGTTCATGTCAACAGCCATAATGGCAAGTCTGGACTGACCGTCAACAATCCATTTAGAAATGCCACAGATATGCATCACAATAACTGGAAAATTAAAGATACAAATGTTTTTTATCTCCGATTAAACATCTTTTATACATTTTATGTAGCCAGATTTCACATTTCTTTTTCTGTTTTTACATATATAGCCACAAAAGCAGAAGTGCAAAAGAAATCACACCCACAGGCCGGGATGTAGAAACAGAGCGGAAACATGCAATGCCACATTTATAGCACACAAACTGTGCCTATTCCTCTAACAGTATGGCCATCTCATTTCAGACAGACACCTTCAGCTTGCAGGAAACATCAGGTCTGATCTGATGGGTGAAGGTAAAGAACAGATGGCTGGCTCTTCACTATATGACTGTGTGGCCCCAAAACCACCCACCCAGGTGACAAGGGGCCAAAGCATCTGAAGAAAACGAGATCATGTTGACTTTCTTTTAATAAACAGCATTGATTAACTAAAGGCAAAAGCACAGACTGCGTCTTTAGTAAAGGGGTTTGCTTCTGCTCTGGTGAGATTTTCACAGAACAATCAATGTTTTGGGGTATTATTGTGTCATACAATAGTTTGCATTAATTATATTTAAAGTTTAAGTAATTTTGTTGTGTATTTTTTAACTATCAATAGCTTTGTATTAGTATCTTTCCAATACAAACGCAATAAACTGCATTTTTAAATTGTTAAAAAAAATAGCTTTTGTCATTTTTAGTACCATGTATAATAAATATAATATTTTCTATTATTGTTATATATTTTTTTATTGTTATTTTATTTCAAGTTAATTATTTTGTTGCGTAGTTGTCGTCGTTACTTTTTTAAACCAGCATGATGTTGCATTAGTATCATTACAATACAAATACACTATATATATATATATTTTTTTTTTTTATTTGTTCAATATTTTTTCCTCAGAATAAAATATAATAGTTATTAATGGTTTCATTTATATATTTTTCTATTTTTTATTTTAAGGTTTTATTATACTGAATAGGTATATAATAAACACACACACACATATATATTAGTTACTGGTTTTTACTCTCTCTCCTTTTGTCTTAAATCTGTCTTTTTATAAATTGTATAAAGTTTATACGTTTTTTTACTACGTCAAGTTCATGACAAAAGAGAAATGTTTCCTTGGTATCTAGCCGAAGTAAATGCACTTAAGGTTTTTACTTCAAGTACCACATTTTCTTCTACAATCAGCAAAAGAGCAACTAGAACAAATATAACAATATAATCTTTGGATAATCCATCACAAACCAAATTATGAAGACAGCCGAACTATTCATCTCAAACGGCCACATGCAAAACACCGTCTCTATCATGGTTTCGTATTCCAGCATCAACCAGCTAAAAAAAAACAGACGGCAAACGCACAAAAGTCATTCACGTAACACTGTCCTCAGCGAATTTTGAGGAAATGTTGTGTAATAAGCATTCACTTCTGTTATTAAATTGTATTGTGTCAGCCTTTACCACCATGCTCCGCTCATTTATAACAACATAACATTAATATATTGTACATAACAACAACAAACAAGGTCTTCCTTTCAGTCCAACAGGTCAGCATGTGTTCGTGTGACTGCGAGCCAAAGCTCCCTCAAACTACATGTGTGATCAGCTCTATATGGTCAGTCTGAGCATGAATCATTTACAGCAGGAGGTCCCATATGAGCAAGCGGTCTCACTACACACACCAGCACTGAGCTCAGCGAATAAAGTGTGAAAATAAATGCAATTCATTTCCACAGAATGCATTTCTGAGCTGTCGTGTCATAATGAACCAGTCATTAACCTCAGAGGTATTCATCATCTACTGCACATTAAAAAACTCAAGGTCTGCAAAGAATGACCTGTTCAATGCAAAGCTTCCCTACATCTACACAACCTGGCTGCCAATTCTGTATATGTAACCCACTGGTAATAACATTGATCTACGAAGATATTGGCATATAATCAGCCACACGCACTCAGACTGGCATATTAATAACAAATACAGCACAATCAATGAAGGCAAATGAATGCAAATGATGTGAATGGTGTCCGTCATTTACATGCAAACGCAGCACAACTTAATATGCTAATGTCACGCGTGTCACCGCACAATGAGGAATAAAAACACATCAAACACGAGCTCTGCCGCGCGATAACACGACAGATGTTAATATAATGTATGAATATGAGAAGCTAGCGTTAGCAGCCATGCTATTACGCAGCAGTGGGGGGGATTTAGCCCCTCTCCTTCATTGTAGAAGCTAGCGGGAGAAATAACGCTTCTATATAACGGGAAAACCCTCCGGATTCGTTTAGCATCGCTGCCGGAAAGCGGCTGGGTGAAGGCTGTGCTCTTTACCTCGGGATGGAGGATCGGGACGCATCCAGTTTCTTTCTTAAATTCATCCAGAGCGTCCGCCATCTTGCTGCTCGACCGCGCGGAGCATCACGGGAAAAACATCCAGGGGGCGATAAACAGGAGAAGATCTGACCTGTACTGTTGTGACACTGGAGCATAAAACACACAAAAACGTATGGTTTGTTAGGTTAGGACAATATTTGGCTGGGATATAATATATGAAAATCTGGAGGGGGAAAAAAATCACCTTTTAAAGTTTTGGTATATTTGCAGAACGCAGTTTACAAAATATCCTCACCGAATACAATCTTTACTTAATATCCTAATGATTTTTGTCATTGTATCATTATTATTATTTGACTTATGCTTTGTGCTCCGTTCAAAAATTGTTTGTAATCATGCATATCGGTGTAACGGATTATTTATTACGCTGGTAATAACATATGGGTATTTTAGTTTTTTATCAGTTTAAGAGAGCAATAGCTTATATGTAACATTTATATTTAAAATGTTAAAAAACTAATAACTCTAATGCTAATAACTTTTTTTTTTACCTGTATTATCGGCGATGCATTACGTCATCGATCTACGTCATCGCTTTTTTTTTTTTTAGGAAAAAAACCAAACTTTAAGTGTATAAAATTTTACAAAAACCATGAAAACGCTTAATTTTATTTTTCCTTTCTCTCAAAATATTGCGGAATACAATGCGCTTATGTAATAACGTTTGTAATAAATCGCTAAACGGTTTTGACGCTCAATACCACGCGGTGGCAGCCTTGCATTGATTATATTTTTCTAGTCTTTTCCACGTTTTATTTACAGTAGTATGCTGTGTCAAACCAAAATAAAAGTTAAGCGATAGAAAATGTCAAACCGAGTCCAAACAAAGAGTAAAATATTTTGTGATACTGTACTACATGTGACAACCGAATTTTCTTTACTTTTTAATATGTTAAAAAAAATTACTTTCTAAAAATCCTTTCTATGTTTCACGACCCGTTAGACTTTTATTATGATTTTAAAGACCCCGTATGCGTAACGGCCGCCTGCTCTGAGATCTGTCTGAATGTTTAAACTAAACGGACGTGATCCGGCGTTCCCTCTCAGAGAACTGATCCCAGACCTGCTGCTTATTATGTTTCGCCCTATCGAGCGTCGATCCCCGGAGCGCGGCAGGCAGAACTCATCGATCGCAGATAAACGGTCTCTCAGAGGAAGGAAGACAGACGGGCGAGTGAATGCGTGCGGCTGTATCGCAATTCAGGGCTCCTATCCCGCATCTAAACGCGTTTCTGTCTCACACTTACAGCGTTTAAGACCCCCCCTGCGCGAATACCCGCTAATCTGCGCCAAAACACGCCCGAGAAGTTTTAACCCGTTTACTGATGGACTGACAGACGGATTCTCCTCAGACGACGCAATCTAAACAATCCACCTTTTACCTCATCCTCTCAAGCAAACGCCTCCGTTTCCCCTCAGGAGGACTTCGAGTGGACTAGTAAGGTTAGTGCTTGTGTTTTGTAGTTCTGCATTTACACACATATTACCCGTGAACTGCACTCAATGGGCTGTGTCCCAAAACCTACTGAGCCCCCTATCTAGATAGCATATCTGAGCATCCTAAGGGGGTTTGGGCGGGAATCAGCTGTTCACGCCACATCTTTGAACGTACATATTTGTCTTAAAATACAGCAAGCTGTCGATATAGATTTTAGTTTGGTCCCCAACAACGCAATCATCATTAATATGCTAAAATATGTCATGGAAAATCATACTAGCGATTGTAATACCATGGTGTCCCATAAGTACCTAAACAATGATGTGGTCTAGTTAGGCAGCCCACTAGGTTTTAAAACACGAGCTGCATGTTGCAGATCTTGTTGATATACATATACATCCTCCATAATTTAGGTCAGAATTTATATTCCTTTTTTACCTAAATGTCTTAAAATCGTCAAGAGCAGGTTGAGTTCAGATGTATGTTATGTAAGCTGACACTCTCTGGCTGTTTTTGTTACACATTTATCTATGCAGATAGTCTTAATAAATATTAAAAACGTTAACTATAGTTCACAAAATACCATTGTTATGAAAGCGCAGTCATTATTAATAAATAAGGGGTCTTTACTCAAAGTGTTCTGTGCCTTTGCACAAATAAGTTTTTGTAATATCACATTTTATCCATCAGTAAACCCTTTTTTTTATTATTATTTATTGTACAGGACACTTTATAACAGCTTTATACTAGTATTTTAATAGCTTTCTTATAGTATATTTGTTGTAAACTGTAACAAATAATTTTTTACAGTTGTAAATAAAACAAATATAATTCATTTTAGTTTGTTTTTACGCCAACATTTCACATTTCATTCGATGTTACTTGCCGTTTCTTTGTAATGTAGTAAAGTGTTATACATTTGTGATTATTTGGAGGAAGCCATTCTTGTCGTGATAAATTTCTATCGTTTGTCTTTTTAATTTTGTCAGACCACAACATATCAATGTGAGATCGAATGTTTAATTTACTCTATATTTACCTCATCCTATAAATGTTTTCATTCTGGTTAATCTCTAATTACTATGATAGTGTCCTAATAAATGAATAACATGTCTACATTACAGTAACTAAATATCATTTACTTAAGTTAATTAGGCTTTAATGACATGAATTTGACCACAAAACACACTCTGATTGACACGGTTTAGCCTGTATTGTTGTTTCAGGCTCTGATGTCTCAGATTAGATGAAAACGGAGGCACAGAAGCAAAATCTTGTGTTTCTGTTTGTGCCTTTGACCTTTGCGTAAAGGTTCATGTTTCCACTTTCTCTTTTAAAGGCGTATTGGTGTTCAGAAACCCGAGAGTTCACTTCCACATTTGTTGAAGGGAGGTTGTGAGATTTTAGGTGTAGCACCTGTACGAGTTTCCTAACAATGCATGCATGTTAAATTCAGCGGCAGCGACTGCTATCTAAACATGTAATCCTAAACCTGTTGTAAATATTGTTAGTGTGGCGTACACCCCTGCTTGTCAAACACTGATGTCCGAGTCCGGTAAAGATCTGCGTTCGACATCCAAACCTCAGAAGTGCATGTCCTTGTCGCTGCATTATTCATCACTATTTGAAAAGAGTGCTTGGTTGGTATAAAAGCGTGCACGTGCACAGCTCAAACAAAACATTATGAGAGACAGTGATCGTCATTTGCCTGTCAAATAGAGTTTCCATTCCTGTGTCGTTGTGCGTTACTGACGCTGCTGGTGAGTGCGGCGTCTTATTTTGCATAGACTTGCCAACCGAGGTCACAATACAGGTTGATTCTCCATTGTTGAACTATTTCTATAGATGGATTAGTATGGATTTGTTTTTGTTTAAATGCATTACGAAGTAACTGTAATTTGATTACTTTTCCAAAAAGCAAAGGATTACTCCTGATTGAAGTAGCCTATAGTTTAACATTAACATTAATATTTATGTTTTCAATATAACCTCCCTTAAATATTTTGAATGTATGCAGTTGTAAAGTTTTTAAATGAAAGAATTAATATCTTTGGTAATGTTCAGCTGGTCCATGTTGATATGGGATTGTTATTAATTACACTGCTGAAAATGTAATAACTAGCTAGTAATATGCCTTTATTCAGCCAAAACGAGGCTGTGAGGGTAAACAGGAAATAATACTACAAACCTATTGTGTCCACTGTATCAAATATTCACTCACGACTCATTAATTTGGGGTTTTTGTTTGATATTATTTGTCTCTGTTTTAAAACGAGTCACTTGTGTGCCTTTTTTCTTGCTTGTCTGCCCCACTGTCTTAAAGGAATCCTCGATTAATAATAAACATTCAACTGCGTATTGAAAATAAAATAAAATAAAACCAGAACAATTGAGTACAAACAAATGTCTCATTAAATCGATCAATAAGAGTTTGAAACGCATCTAAACCTACTTTGGTTATTGTTTTTCATGTTTGTTTTCTTTAGCCTATTTAATAAAAAGGTTTTGTTGATATTGTGAGTGCACATAAAACTCTCTGCGGTTCTGAATGATATACTCTTACCTTGTGAGGAAAAATAAAGGCGTTTTAATTTTCCACTCTTAAGAAAAAATGGCACTAGTGCCTCCGTGTCCTTCAAAGTGAGTTTCAGCTTCACTCTTCACACAAACAATTAAATAATTGTCATATCAATATTTATAGGATAGCTTCATTTATATATATATATATATATATATATAATGAAATGCATTACATTTATTATGTCTCAAACTGCTTATTTGAGGTTAACCTGAAAGTCTTGAAGGCTATTTAAGAAAAATAAATTTACAAACAAAACATTCCAATCATGTTTATAAATAAACTAAAATAAGGAAACAAAACGAAATACAGCCACTTTTCCATAAAATAAAGAAAGTGAATATTTGCAGTAAGTGTCTGAGTGAAGATAGCTCTCTTTGACTGTGGTATGTCTTTGATGTTATAAAGACT
>JAUMHI010000037.1:1423118-1442776 GCA_032359435.1 Enteromius unitaeniatus | reverse complement strand
AAGCAGGAATTTCAAGTTGAATTTAGCTCCAGAGCATGCAAAGCTGTTACTGCTGCAGAATATTCTGACATATCAAAACATATTGGATTAAACGTAAAATATGTGTTGTAGAGAGCTGCAGCGAATGGATTTTAATTGAAAGAAAACGTACTACAAAAAAGTCGATCAATTTCTTACTTTCACAATCAATATATTTCACGAGGTTAACTTATACCTTGTTTTATATGCGGCCCCTTTAAATACAAGACAAGCATTCAATCTACATCAGAGCATCCAAAAATCTCTGTACAGCGTCGTTAGCCTTTCACATTTTTTGGTACCGAAGTACCAGGTTTTTTGACAACACTATAAATAATATATCGATATGTATTTATTCTACATTATTTATATAAAATTAACTTAACTATAATATAGATGTAATATAAATATATATGATAAATGTAAATAGTTTGTAAATATGCAGTATATGTGTGTATTTCTATATGCATAATAAATATATACAGTTAACACACACATTATGTAAACAAAAACTTTTATTTTGGATGCGATTATTGATGATTAATCATTTGACGGCACAAAAATGATTTTTATTTCAAGAAAAGAAGTAGTTTTTAGTTTCCAACACATTAATAGTTAGATTATACACAATCAGTGCACTGACTCTTGTTGTGAATCATTCAAAGACTCTTTGTTAATATGTAACACTTTAATCTTAATTCTAAAGGCCCAGTTTTTTTCTGCCTGGTCACGAAGCGTGTGCTCAGGTGCAAACCCTCTGCACCCCGACAGAGTCGCGACGCTTCATTTATATTAATGACCTTCCCACTGACATGGACGCCTTAACGGCTGCGGCCATAATCTCTCAAAACCACCTTCATTTCTGCCTGAATAACAGTTCAAATGGAGATTTAATCATCTTTAAGTCCATCACCTTCATTATGGTTTCTCTTGTGTCCTTCACAAAGTCAAAGCTGTGAGGGGTGTTTGATATCCAAAGCATGCGTTTGCTGACTGGAGGGGGAACAGAGTGGAAAACCGGCCTCTGTATCTTGACAAATGTATGAATCGATGATCTGCTTTGTGAGAAGGATGCGTTATTTGTGCGTTATTATTATTTAAGGGGCAGATTCGAAGTGACTTACAAATAGGAATCTGTTTATCATAACAGTCAATAATATTTGCTATAAACCTGATTAGTGCAGAAGTGAAGGGTGTTGTGGTTATAGGGCATTGCTCTATTGTTGCTAAGTGGTTCCTTTTTATTAATTTAATGATGTAGTTTTAAATGATTGTTCTTATGTCAGTGTTAATTGACCATTTATGTTTTCATTTTGTTGTGCATTTGCCTTTTTCATGTTTTATTACATAATTATACACTTTTTTTATTTTAGCTGATGCTTATTGTATTTCAAGCAGTGACAATGTTTTTTATTTATGTTTCTGAATAGTTAAATAAATAAATAATAAATATACATGTGGGATGTTTCAGTATCACAGCGCCAGGGTCATAAGGTGTTTGATTTATGATTAAGCGCACAGCATGTCGTTTCTTGAGTCGGTTTTGTAGAGTCAGTGCTGTGGTGTCATCTGAGGTTAATAGTGTGCACTTTCTTCCAGTGAAGTGAGCTTGTGTGGACAGAGAGTAGACACTGCCAACGGTAGCGTAATTCAAAAGGCTTAAATAACGTGCTAAATTGTTTCCTGTAAGGTGTAGAGTAGGTGTAGGGTCAGTGTAGGGCAATATAAAAACCATTACGCCTATGAAGGGTCCTCAGATGTGCAGGATGGATTTTTTGTTTTACCTGACAGCTGTTGCAATTCTGGTATTTCATCATCAGTCGTGCAATGAGCTGGTATGTGTAATGCGGTGAAAAGGAATCTTATTAACAACATGTCTTTTGTGTCTTCACTGCTGAGGAATGCACTTTATGGTTTAGTAACTATGCAAACACTTAAAGGTGAAGCCATTGTTTCTGTGTCACTATAAGTGAGATCATGGAGAAAATTAATAACAAATGAATGTACTATAATAAATGCTTTAGCGGCTGGTTAATTTTTGTTGTTTTTACATATTTAGCCTTTATTTAACCAGGCAAGTCAGTCAAGCTCTTATTTTCATTTACATCCTGGCAAAGTAAAGTTCTGTTTTATTTCATATTTTGCGATTTTCTTTTAGCCTAATTTATAAAATGATTTTTTTATTTTTTATATTTAAATTCTCAGTTGAATTGTTGTTTAAGTTTCAGTATTTTATTGTTTTACAGTGTGTCTGTGATTCACAATGCCATACAGTTTCTGTTTCATTTATTTCTAGTTTCAGTTCTAATTTAAACTTAGCAATTCTAGTTCTTCTAGTAATTTTTTTTCCCGTATATTGTTTATTTCAGCTTTATTTTAATTAACAAAACATATTAATTAATCATATTAACCTCGTGGTTTGGGGTGAATATGACCAATTTCAGATAGGAAGGGTATTTAAAACTGAATTTTTTCTCTCTTACCTTGTTAGCAATTAATTGGCAATAAATTACCTGCATGATAAAGGATGCCAAATAAAACCCAGTCTCTGTGTGCCAGTGGTCGTGCCCTGACTGGTTCATCTGTGCCTCTGAAAGAGACGTGTTGCTGCAATGGACTTAATTCTCTTTGTTAAATATATCATCATTGAGGGCTCGGCGGAGAGGCTTGAAAGAAGAAAAAACACTTTTACCGTAAACCATTTCTTCTGGTTGTTAGAAGTAGGTTACACTACATGAGCTGAATCTCAGGGTCACGCTGGTGACTTTGGACTGAAGGAATCCTGCTCTCCCGCATGGCACAGATTCCCAGCTGAAAGCTGTTGTTAGGGGCTCCTGGACTAAATATAGCTCTCTCACAGAGGTGAACGGTAGGGAACGCAGCCGACTGTGAGGAGTGAGAGCTGTGAGAGCACACTCAAAAATACAGCATTGATGGTCCGTGGAGAATCTTCAAAAATTTGAAATCCACAAAAGGTTACAAATCAAAAATTACACATTTTGAATTATTCTTCATTAAAAAATGTTTAGTAGAAAGCCATAAATCATGGGTAATAGCCAAAATATTAATATTTTTATGAACTGATATGGATCTTCACATCCCTGTTTACAGCTGATTTTGTGAATATTGTAAATTTGATTGCAAAAGTCAAATAATAAATACTGGGTTTTGACGGATCAAAGTTCAAGCAGCGCATGAACCAACAACCTCTTTCTCTTTAATAATTTTAAAAGAGCTCGTAAATAATTTTATGTAACCCTACATTTACCTCAAAAAATGTCCATAGCTCAATTGTCAGCTAGAAAATGTAATGTTATATGTTCATACTAGTTTTATGAATGTATACCTGATCGAGGCCTTGGTGATATATATATATATATATATATATATATTAAATCATGAATTTTGAAACTTGTCTCTATACCTATCAAACTATATAAACTATAAATCCAATTCACATTTCAATGCAAAAGTAAAACTCAAAGTATATAATAGAAATTCTTTTAGTCGTCATTTAGCCTGGTTTGTGCAACTTTCTTCTGTGGCATCACTTTAAAGCCATCCTTTTTTTTAAATAAAAGACTTAACCTCAACTTTTGGTTCCACTATAATTGAATAACACATAACAGGAGAGAAAATGCTAAAACTGTGCACAGTTGCATTAAAAATAGAGCACGGAGCAGATGTTTTATGGAGCAGTGAGACGCATGGCGCCTCTGAAAGCATTAGTTTGGGTGCGACTCTCTGTCTTTGATGTCAAATCGGTATGACTGCTATTCTACACCCTCTTCCTCCCCTTCAGCGATAAATAATCAAGTTTTATGCGGCTTTTTTAAAGACACAGCTGACACAGAGGATTGATTGTTGTTCTCACCGTCGGTCTCTGTTCGGTGTGTTCGTAAGATTATTGCTTCGCCTCGAGCGGAGGTTCAAAATCTCTTGAATTGAAAACTCGCTCAGGCCACTATAAGACACATTGATGTGTGAATCTTCACTTAATTGAATATCAAAGGATGAAGAGGCTGTTGTTTAGAAGCCATAATGTTCGGCTTTTTTGTGGCTCTTATTACATAATTCAATTTTCTGCCTCCGTTGTTAACAACCTTGTGTTGCTGCTCATAAAAATGTCACATGGTGGTGTCACAAGATGACGTTCTGTCTGTCAGGGTGGGTGATTTGAGTTATCTGGGTTCATAACTCGGATTCTCAGTCTGGTTGTGTGCGTGAAGTTTTGTGGAAGATCATGCTGATATTTTACCGTGAAGAACCCAGCCTTTAATTGCTTTTGTGGCGACTTAAACTTTCAGGCTAAATCAGTTTTTGTTGTGTGCTCATACCTAGTTCCTCCTCTTCTCTTTTGTCTTGTAATTCATTGTTAGTCACGCATCACTTTTGTTAAACCTCAAGGTTAGTGATTGACGGCTGAATATTAAAGGAATAGCTCACCTAGAAATGAACCTTTGCTGAGAATTTACCCTCAGGCCACCCAAGATGAGTAGATGAGCCTTTTCATCCAATTTAGAGAAATGAAAAGAGTCCATCACTTTCCTCTGCAGTGAATGGGTGCCGTCAGATTGAGAGTCCAAACAGCTGATAAAAACATTGTAATGATCCACAGCACACCAGTCCAGCAGTTAATGACTTCAGAAGTTGCACGTTTATAAGAAACTTGTGCATTATGAAAACATTTTTAACCATCGATTTTGGACAAAATAATCTAATGACACTTCCTCAATGGAAAAAGTCCTGTTATCTCTCACATCAAAATCCACTCATGTGTCTGTTTAGAGCTAGATCTGTGCAGAGTTCCCTCCTGATTGATGTTTTTATCAGCTGTTTGCTGACGGCACCCATTCACTGCAGAGCATCTATCAGCAAGCAGGTGATGCAGTTTCTCCAAATCTGATGAAGAAAAAAAACTGGGTTGGCCTAAGCTTTTTTTTGTAGTTTTAAAACTTTGTTCCATGTCCGCATTTTGTAAAACAAAATTTCTTATCACTGCAAAATTAGTTGCAACAGTTTTGTACTAATCTTCATCTTTGGGACAAATAGTCTCTCAGGACAAAAACACTAGAAGATCTTGTAAGTTAAGCCACTTAAAGTCATATAACGGCTGTCTAGTGGTTCATTATAAGATTTAGATTTAGTGGACACTTGTTTATCCCTCAGCTTAGCTGTTTTGACTGCTCTATAAATGCTTCAGTGGTGGGACGCTGTATTACGGTGGTTTTTGAACAATTCACGGTAAACAATCGGGGTGTGTAAGTGATGACATTACGTCATGGAAACCCGCTCGGATGTGGGTAGAGATTTCTCCCTAGTAACACCAATCTGACCCACTAATCTGTCTAAGCCTGGTGCAGAAAAGAGAAGGAGAATGAGAAACAGGAGAGAGTGACGAATCATCAGCTCTGTGGAGCGAGTGGCTGCTCTCACTGAGAGGTTGTAGGTTCAAGGGTTTATGCATGCACCGTCAGCACTGGACGCTGGAGAAAGAGTTGATGGTGCTGTAGATCACTATGGATAAAACTCAAATAAAATAAAGAAATAAATGTATTTGTGCTGGGTTTTTTTATTTATTTATTTACATTTTTGTAATGCATGTTTAGACCTATATAATTATATAATTTTAAAGAAAAAAGTTTTTTGTGTGTGTATGTGTATATATATATATATATATATGTATATATGTATATATGAAGGGTTTATTTGAAAGAACAGATAATAGATGTTTTTTTTTTTTTTACAATTTTCAAAAATGTTTTTTTTTAATTGTGCATTCTAATTAAGCTCAATTAAACTGGAGTTGGGTTATTTTAATTAGGTTTAAAAAATACCTAAAACACAGCTAACAAACACAGTAAATAAAAAAAAACTAACAGACAGAAAAAAACCAAATTTTTAAGTTAAAAATAAACATAATTTTGGATATAATAGAAAAATATGCATGTTATAATATTAAAAAAATATTAAAGCTAATATAAATGAAAACTTTATACATTATCATTTATATGTAATACATTTGATTAAAACGTTGAATATTTATATCTATTTTATATAATAGATTTGAGCAAAAATGGCGTGTATATAACAATGTTTGTAAAGAAAGGAAATACAATATACATGTATACGTCTATATATAAGATTTAATTAAAAAAGCAAACATGTAAAATATTTACTAATATAAAAACAAACAAAATTATTACATAAAACACACACACCATGGCTATGATGTCATAGTTATGAGCTCTTTAACATATGACTGATTCTCTTTACATATCAATATCTGGATTTAGAAACCTGTAATGTTGTTACTCATAAGAAGTTGGCCAATGTCATTTTCCTGTTCATAGTCCCAAGAACACCCTGATTAATTGTTAACGTTAAAAAGGTCTTCAGAGGAGCGATGCTGCAGAAGTGACTCCCTCAGAGGTCTGAATGTGTGTGTGTGTGTGTGTGTGTGTGTGTGTGTGAGATACGAGCCAGTTTGTTCTGTGTCTCGGTGGGGTAGATGAGGCAGTCTGTGTAGAGACGTGTGAAAAGATGATATTTTTACTGAAAAACACTCATTTAAAAAAAAACACATTTATCTGCTGCTGCCACCTGGAACAGACACACACTTGTTCTGAGAGGAGCAGCTCAACAGTGAGAGTAGGGCCGAGAGACTTATTAAAGCTCTGTCACTGAAATAATCAAGCGCTCAAATAAATCACAGCTTCTTTGTATGGTGTCTTATTCAGAGGGGCATTTGGTCAGCTGAGATCAAATATATTCAAGTGCCCAATGAGAAATTATTATTTTTAACAATTTAGCAATATTTGCATGTTTTCTGATGCCAGTTAATGGTCACATTGCATGCAAGTCAACATAAAATATATTTTTTTAAATGTTTATTTTATTTTGAATTTCAAATCTGTAATGTAGGGCTTCAGGCATATTATTTGTTTCATACATTGTGATTTTGATTTGACATTTCATCTCAGATGAAAACCTTATCTCTAAATTTGGGATGTTATAGTTAATTTAAACTGAAAATAAAATTAAAACCTTTTTTAAAATTAAGTTTAAATTTTAAATTATTTTTTTTTACTTGAATGCAAAAAAATTTTTACACTTAAAAATAAATAAAAATTAAACTAAAATAAAAAGGTAAAAAACAACAAAATTACTAAAACTAAATTGCTAATAACTAAAACAAATTACACAATTAAAGACTGACTTAAATTTGTTATTTAAAACAATATCTGTTTCTTAATGCTATTAAAAAATCTCAAAAGATAAATCTAAATTTTGATTAAAATGTATTGTGCAAAAACCAAAACGGCTAAACATGACAAAAATGTACAAGATGACTAAAACATAAGAATTAAAATACCAGATAATGTCTAAAAATAAACACTGATTATATTATTTAAAACAATAATAAAAAAATAAAATATAAATATGAATTAGATTTAAGTTATTTTTTATATGTGAATATAATAAGCCACGTTTTATTTATTTATTTATTTTTTTACCATCAATTTTGAAGAGTTATTGTGGCTTTTAGTGCGTATCTGTTAACTTTAAAGCCGTCCACATTGTAATGTATTCCTAAAAATTCACTCTGAGCATATGATTCATCTCGCGCTTCAGGGCGTATGCCTATTTTTATCCAGCAAATGCTGTGGAATATGAATATTATGATTTTTTTTTTGTTTGTTTGCACACCCTAAACGTCTGAAAATCCCATTTCAAGCATTTAGAGTTTGGAAGATCATGATAAACATGAATGCGGCAAAGTACACAGTGCAAACCCAACTCTATCTCTGAAACTAAAGCATAAGCATCCTGTTAGAGACGAAAGCCTCCAGCTGCAGAGAAACTGGGTCATGCAGATTGAATCAAATTAGACCGGCTACCTGAATGTGTTTTCATGCTCCGCCGTGGCAGAGGCTTGGACAGTTTGAGGTCTCTCATGAGTTTGTCACGTATGTTGTCACAGATTGTATGTTAGCGTGTAGGTGGCAGTGTTGACGGTCACAGGCTGACGCTCGTGGGAAACTTACAGAAGGCTTTTAGCTTCATTATTCACTGTGATATCACACAGGAATTGGTTGGACGCTGCTCTTCTGGTTCATTTGGCCCATTGTGGTTGTACTTCTACAAACAGATTTTCCATTCCCAGTTTGAGGTTCCCTTTCTTCCTCTTTTGTGGTTTGATCTTAAAGCCTGAAATTAGCTTACAGTGTTTTTAAAGCCTTGTTCACACAAACCACTAACGAGTGGCATCAGGTGCGTTTAATAAGGGAAAGTCAGCGCTGACCTAAAGCGGCTAATCCGTTATGTGTATTGATGTTATTTCTGCACTGACAGTGTGTCAATACCTCAAATCAAGACTAAATGCCTTTGAAAATATTGCTTTGATGGATCAATAGGAAGAAACTGACTCATGAGGCTTCAAATATAGCTATTTATAGTAAAAAAAGCACAAAATTATAATGCATAGACTTTCTCTAATATAACTCTGATAGGATTTGGGAAGTTTAATTCATTTTCATGAATCTAATTATTTATATTATATTACCATTTCTTTAAAAACATTCAACGTGACTTAAAAAATAAAAAATACAAAAAAGTTTCATAAATGTCTGTGGCATTTTACTGTTATAGGATGTTTCAGTAAAGATGTATAGAACTAAATTTTATTGTTTATTGCCATATGCTATTATATTGATACATAAATATTTATATATTATTTATTATTATATTATTATATTATATATTTATTATTTAATATTTATTTTAGATCTTACTTGAATGAATTTTATGAGAACTGTTGTGGAAATGTGCGTTAATTATTTGTAACTATATTTTACTTTATTTAACTGTATTTATTTATTTAGTGACTTTTCAATAAGCGCTGGATGCATTTAATTATATATATCTTTACATTTCAAAAGACATTATTATATTATTTATTTATTTTTATTATTTATTATTAATACCCATACATTCATTTGTATTTTTATAAATATTTTTAAAATATAAATATTGCATATAAAAAAAACTATTAAAAAAAAAACAAATATATATATATATATATATATATATATATAAACACATGAAATATGTATATATATGTATACTATAAAATGTAAAAAAATATATAAATGCATTTACATGTAAATACTTTCAAAATATATACTGGATATGTGTGTTTAAAAAAAAAAAAAAAAAAATATATATATATATATATATATATATATATAAATAATCCCAGTACAAAAACATATTATTTAAAGAAAAAAATTATAATTTTTTTAATTTTTTTTCCTAATTAATGATTTGACATCACTAATATATATGTATTTTTAATGGATAAAAAGTTTAACAAAATACCTTGATTATTTGCCCCAGATACGAAAATCTAAAGTCTTCCGAGTGTTTTCTGCAACTGAAGGTGGTACATTAGCATGTTAAACGAGCAGAATGGGTGTTAAATAAACAGAGGGGTGTTTCGAGAGCTAAAAATTCCCCTCAGCTCCTGTTGTCTGGACCTCCTACTGTTCCCAGACCAGCTCACCCCTCCACAGCCTTCTACCTGCGGCTCTGCACCGGCTTTGTGTTTCACTGAACGCACTGAAGTGTCCTTTGATGTCGCGTCTGTAGCTCTTTCCATTCCCTTTGGTCTGCAGTGTGTGTGTCTGCGGACCCTTACCTCTGGTTGATGTGATATCCCGAGCCTGCAGTTGTGCTTCAGATTCATCAGGTATGAATGTAGCTTTAGACGCATGATGGAGCACAGTTGTGTGTTTGCGTCCCACTCAGTGTGTTAATGTGACAAGCCCACTATAGAAGACTGATCCGTAAGCTGTGAGTCTCGAACACTTTCACAGGGTCTGAGATGGGAAATTACCTATAGAACTGTATTTTTAGTATTCATATACTGTTATAGGTAACGTTTATATTTTAAAGTGGCTTGTATTTTTAGCTTAACACGCGTTCAGTTTTATTTTACTTATTATTAAATTAATTATAATTTGGATTTGGCGAATTGTTTGAATGGCTTATTTTGATTTTTTCTCTTTAATAATACTCATTTTAATTTGTTACAATTTTTTTATAATTTTAAAATAGTCTTTATTTTATTTATTGTTTTATTTTAGCAATATTTTGAATCAACTTTTATTTTTTATACGTTTAAATCCTTTTCAATTAAAATTTTGTTGCCATTTTTACAAAGGCATTTCAGTTTTAATTTAACTGATCATTTATTTTATCTTAAATTTAATTTTAATTCATTTAATATATTTTAAAGGGTGGAAATCGAGCCTTATCACTCTTCGCTCTTACAATTTCACAGCCCATAAGGCCTCCTGGACACGTTATTTTCCCCCTCAATGACCTACTTTGCTAATTATAGATCAGAAGTTTCCGCCAATGAAAGTTTGGTCTGAACAGTTGACATGCCATGCGTTGAATGCGGGTCTGTGCAGCACCTGAGGACGCTCGAGTGAGTGAGGGTGTGTGTGTCCATGTTTATGTGTTTAATGAGGACACAAATTAGTGTAATGACATGGGTATGATATAGGTGTTACAATATGAAGGTGATTTATGAGGACATTTTCGGTGTCCCCGTAATTCAAAAGGCTTAAAAAACAAAACAAATGGTGTTTTTTTGTTTGTTTGTTTGTTTTTTTTCTAAACAATTGAATTTTTTTAGCCATATGTTTTAACTAATTAATAATTAAATTTCTGATGATTATAAACTATATGCATACATGCATTTTAGAAACAAACATCAGCTACAAAAAAAATGGCAATTTTTCAATATTTATTTTTGTTTCATATTGCAATAGAAACATATTATTCATATTTTTATTTGTCTTGATAGTTTATGTATTAAGGTAAAAATCACAAAAACATACAGAAAAATTTGCAACTAAATAAAAATAATAATAATAATTTAATAAAAATTTAATAATGTTAAATGCTAATAAAAACTGTAATAGTGTGTAAGTGATACTTAAAATATTACCTGTGCAAAATCGTATGTATGACTGCCAAAAATGCATCAGGTGAAGTTTATTAGTTTATGTTAAAACTATAATCTAAATGGAATACAATTTTACATGCAGTTCAAATACATAAATCATAGTGCATGCAGCGTGACTCAGTTCTGTCTGTGTCTCCGCAGACATGCAGAGCGGTGAGCAGCGTTGACCGGCGGCGTCTGGACAAACATGGAGCCTTGTGCAGAGTCTCAGGGAGATCCTGAGAGAGCTCAGGTGAGCCATCACACACACACACACACGTTTATGTGAATATAATGAGCCATTAGAGCTCACACAGACCTGAATCAGCCTTCACAAGGACAAGAACAAAGCTAACGTGGCTGCTATAATATCTATAAGTGACTTCAAAAGACAGAAACACACCTCAGCTGACAGAGTCTATGAATAATGAACAGAACAAAGCACTACTGCATGCTGGGATACTTCCCAATATTATTAATAAAAAGAAAGGAGCCCTTTTTTTGCATTATGAAGGAAAAAACAATAATAAATATAGATAATAATTAAATGCATAATTATTTATTTATTTAAATATATTATTTTATATATATATACTGTATATATAATATCCATTTTTGGTTTTGTTTACATAATATATGAGTGTCTACTGTGAGTATTTATTATGTATAAATAAATACAAACACATGCATGCATATATATTTAAGAACAATATGTTAGGCTTGTGTATTAAATATATTTTTATATAATATAAAATAGAATTAAATATCTATATAAATTTGCACACATGTATGTTGTCATAAAATATAAATATATTTCTATTTTTCTTATATATATATATATATATATATATATTATATGTACATGTGTGTGTTTGTGTATTCATATATACATAATAAATAAACAGTTCAAATACAGATATGATGTAAACAAAAACTTATTTTGAATGCGATTAATTAAATAGACGGCACTAATATATGTGTATATATGTATTTAAATAATATGATTTATATTTAATCGAATTTTAATTAAGAAATGATGGTACAATTTGTAGCACTGTCTTTATGCTAATTAATTAAAAGGATAAAAAATACTAGTATTTAAAAATATATATATAAACATAACACTAATATTAAAATGGAATAAAAACTGTGAAAATTATTAAAAAAAAAAAAAAAGTGCCATTATGGTAATCAGACTTTAGGGGTCAAATCTGCTTAACTGTTAAGAAAATAATTTCACAGTGCAAAAAAAAAGTATCTCTCTAATACAATAACCCCAGTGCAAACTAGAAGCACATGAAATGTTTACTGTCAAACACTTGTGTTTTTATTGCGTTTCTGGTTATGTGAATCATTTCACACACAAGCCTCAGGTGTTACCCAGCATGCACCTGTGAGCCGCGCTCTCTCTCTTTCATTAACCTAACTGTCTGCTGAACAGGAGATGTGTAGGTGTTGACAAGTCTTTGCTTTATTCACGAGTGGTTGAAGCCGTTTCAGGAATGAGAGCTGCGAGGGCTTTGTGTTTACTGCTCTGTTTATTTCAGTCAAATGCAGATCATATTCCTCCGGCTCTAAATGCTTCACACATGTCAGAAAACATCACGTGTCTGCTATATGTAAGCCTTATTGGCCACATTGAGGTCAGGTCAGAAGGCTGTCACGCTGCTGTAGGTTCGCTGTATGTGGGTGTTGTAATTTTACCATCGCGCACCGTTCATTCATAGAAGCATCTGCATCATTACCTAATTATAACGTCTAATTAAGTGATCGCTTCTTAAGAAGTGTTTCGGTGGATGCTCCCACATCTACTAAGAATATACTGTGAGTTTTGTTGGCATGCATTATTAATAGTAAAAAGTATTGATAATTTTAATTGATAATTTCACTGTTTAACAAAATAAAAGTATACATTTCTTCACATTTCTCATTACCGTAATAAAATCTCTTTCTCATCACTAAAATATAGCAATGTATCTGTCTTAAGCATTTATTTAAATCTTAAATCAGGTTGCATACTTACAGTTTAACCTTTTTTATATATATATATATATATTTATATAATATCATATCTAATATAATGAATTTTGGAAGAAAATGTGTTTAACGGTCATAAAAAATTGTGAGAGTAAGACACTTACTTAAAATGTTTTAAGAATTAATTTTAGACAAAATGTGCATATATCTTATAATATTTTAATATACAATGTCTTAATGTAATGATAATAATTAATATGTAATTGATAATCTATTATTACAATTACATATTATCTATTGATAATTTTATTAATTTATTATATTATTATGATATAATATAACATAATATTTTAGTAATAATAAAGATATTTTTTCACATTATGGTAATATACATTTGGAGGGAAAATCTGATTAATTGCCATAAATTATGTCACATTGGTAAAAAAAAAAAAAAAGACTTGTATTTATTTAGTTTTTACATTGTAATATATAATTTTTTTCTTTAAGTAATATAATATATACAAATTAAATGTAATATTGCAGTAATGATAATGAGATTAATATTTTCATCTTTTAAATTTCATTTATAATTTTCTAAGAACCACCGTGAGAGTGAATGTAATTTTATTTAACCGTATTTTAAAACTGTTGGCTGTATTGTGTTGTCGCTGCAGTCCTGGATCCTCTTCGATCTGCTGTTCTTCACTGTTAATGGGCAAACAGAGAAACGGTAATTAATCAGCCATGACTCCTAAATTGGTTTGAAAATCCAAATTCGACTGGCGCTATTACTCCACTGCTGCGAGTTATAAAGCTCACACCCTTCCTGAGTCATCTGCACAGAGATGGGATGAGCGATTAAAAAATAAATAAAAAAGCTCACGTTTATGACGTCTGCTGGATAAATCAGTAACCCTTGACCTGAGAGCCAGATCGTTTCTCATGCTTTCTCTCTGAGCCAAACGCTGCATCGATTGTGTAAACATTTCCTTTAGTTGCACAATGAACTCGCAGCGTCTTCACCATCACACAACCAAATGATCCTGGATATATTTCAGTTTCGGCAGACTGACCCCGTGACCTCTGATGTGTTTATATGTGCACTGATAAGGAAGCGCAGCATAGTTTATATCAGATGGAGGAAGACTAGTTGACAGGAAGTCTCTGCTGCCTGTTTCCTGTCTTTTGAGGCGTACAGACTCAAACCCAGAGCGGCTCTTATCTGACAGCAGATGTCAGCCATGAAGAGGATGTTTTTACTAAATGCAGACGCTCAAGCACCAGTGAGGTTAGTTAGAGACCGAGACGTGCCGCAGACGCTCTTCAAAAAGTCTCACGTTTATGTGAATTCATTCGTTTTTCCATTAGCATCTAATTACAGCTGCTGAAGTTTAAGATCTTTATAGACCAGCATCGCTGCGCTTCTGCTTGTCAATATCTCTGAATGAATTCAGATCGTATGTGTTTTCTATGTAATGCAGTTATTTTTGATCCGTATTTTCTGCAGTAGCCTCATGAAGCAAAACATTTTGCAAAGTGAATGGATGATGAATTATTAATACACAGATGATTCCAGGAAACTGGAAATGAGTCATGATGAGTTGGTGTTGTTATCCAGGTGTCAAGATACGAGTGGTTTATAAATACACCAAACAGTTTCTGAAAGTTTGAGTGCAAATGTAGTTCGGTACACAGCAGTGTCAGAACCGAACCATTCATGCACATCCCTTCAAAAGGTATTTATTTAATTTAAATTGGGAAATATTATTACAATTTAAAATAGCTGTTTTATATGTGAGTAGATTGTAAAATGTAATTTATTCCTGTGATGCAAAGCTGAATATTCAGCATGTCACATAAGTGCAATATGCTGATTTACTGCTCAGGAAACATTTCTGATTATTATCAATGTTCAAAACAGTTATATTTTTTTGGAAACCGTGATGCATTTTATTTTCCATGAGTTCAAAAGAACAGCATGTATTTAATAATAACATTATGAATATCTTTACTGTCACTTTTAATATTTTAAGATGAAAAACTAATATTTAAATCATTTATTTATTTTAAGATGGAGAAAATAATTAAATTATAATAATTAAATAGTAATTCAACCAGTGCTAACAAACAATGAATATAATGTGTGTGCTCTGTATAAATTTATTATGTATATATAAATGCACACACATGCAGTATATTTTGAATATATTTACATGTATATATATTTATTAATATATTGTCATAATTAAATAAAAGTTAATAATTCTATATATTATATATTTCTTAAATATAAATAAATAAATACACACACACATAAATATATATGCTTGTGTGTAATAATTTTTACACTTTTTTTAATAATTATAATTTTTTATGGAATTTATTAAATATTTTTTATATATTTAATATTTCTCTTCCATTAACTGAAGTGGATGTGTTGTTAAGAAATATTAACCAGACCTGATTTTACTCAAGTTATTGCATCTAGCCTTGGATGTGTGGTGGTGTATGTCCTTATTTAAGATGGCTAGGTAAAGGTGTGTGTGTGAGTGTATGTGTGTGTGTGTGTGTCCAGACTGACTGACCAGCTGTGAGAAACACTGAGCAAACAGACAATCATCTAATGATCAACAGACAGGGAAGAGAAGCAGGAAGGAGCGGTATGTGTGAGATGGAGGAGTGTGTGTGAGAAGCGAGAGATGTGTGTATGTGTGTCTGCTCAGACGCTCCGGCTCGCTCACGGTAGGCTAGCGCTCCGTTTCTCTCTGTTACTCGTGATAAATCCAGACGGGTGATGGATGGCTGGGTGTAGCCTGCTTTTATGAGATCTGGTGTGATTGTGTCGTGTGATTTGTGATGAACAGTTACTGAACTCTGATCAGCTGTGGGCTGCGGTAATGCTGCAACTTTAGACGCTGAACTTTTACTATATTGACAGCATTTGCATAGTGTGTGTGTGTGTGTGTGTGTTGTGACTGCTGGACACGAGACAGCTCTTGGCTTTTTTTTTTTTATAGATTTGACAATTCAGTGTTTTATGTATTTGATTTATTTAAATGTACATTTATAATGTTTTCCTTGTATGTCTAAAAATAGTATTTAGTATTTTAATACTAAATACTAGTATAATAGTATTTTAAACCTTTAGTTTTTTTATATTTGGTCATTCAAATAAATGTTTAAATATATTTTATATATCTTTTATTTATATTATTTTAAAATGTATTTTTTTATTTTTTGTAATTGACTTTTTTAGTTTTGTAATATTTCAATTATTTGAGAATTTTGTATTTTTCAAATTTAACTTTTCTACTTACATTTTTTATGTTAATATATTATTCATACACACATACATATATATATATAGTTTTTTACATTTGAAAATAGTTTTTAATATAATTTTATTAATATAGTTAAAAAAAAATTTTATATTCAATAAACTGTATTTTTATATTATTTTGGTGTATATTTGAGAGTTTGCGGTGTCATTTTTGCTCCAGTATGTCACCATCTCTAGCCTTCGCTCACTCTCTAGCTAATGTAAATGCAAAACTGCATTTGTTTATTTTCCATCGTTATTTGTCCTGCTGCCATCTGTTTGTTGTTACAGCTCTGTTTCTTTGCCAGTAAACTTCACCTTTCCTCCATCCCTCTTCCTCTGCGTTTGTCACCTCCACCTCTTCCTCGTCAGCTGCGTGTGACACTAAACGTTGAGTGTTTGCTGACTCCTCTAACACCAGCTGACAGACGTCATTCGCCCATCCGATGCCTTTGCCTTCCCAGACTACATTGACATTTTCACACCCCTGAAGTGGAGGAAAGTGCTTCGGTGACATTACCGTCCCGCCGCCTCCGCAGTGCTCCTTCAACCAGAACACAATTTCAGGGAGATTCGGTGGTAAAACGTAGTTTGCCACACCATCTGAAACGGCCCGGCAGTGTTTTAATGCATTTATAAGTAAGCAAGCAAGCAGGACCATGGAAAATATTAGAAGTTCATAAATAGAAAGTTGCGTATATAATATATATATATATTTTAGTTTTTTAAGAATTTGTTTTTGAGAAATCAGTGTATTTTGTATATTAGATTTTTTTTATAGATCAAAGATTAATTATTTTTTTAAATTATAATGTATGCATATATATTTATATTTAATATATAATAATATAAATTAAAGTAAATAAATAGAAATTCAATGTATACATTTTTAAAAGAAGGCACAAACTAATTATACCAACATATAATATAGTAGACTACAATAAAATAAAATAGAGGGGAAAAAATACATTTGTTCCAACTTTTTAAAAAAGCACAAAATCAAAGCACTTTTGCTTTCAGGAAAAAATATTTAGATTTAAAAAAAAAAAAAAATTTAATGTTTTTAACTGTATTTTGTTTTATTTTTTATATCTTAGTTTTATTAATTTGAATTAAAAATTAATTTACAAGGAAGACAAGTTTAGAGCAAAATACTCACTAAATTCCCATAAACATTATACCTGGAATTATTTACTAAGTGAAGAACACTTTTTATTTCTATTTCCGTGCAATTTGACTTGTCACAAATGTTATGTTTTTTAATATATGTGTCCCATTACAAGTAGTCCTTTTAATAAGCTGTTTTTGAATGCAGACAGCATGATTATCCATGGCTTTTGTCCAGGGCTATGCAAAATCCACGTATTTCAAAAGCAACTAGTCGGTGGTTTGCCTGAACGACTGCAGAGCGAGTCTTACACACTCCTAAAAGCTTTTGTGAGTCACAGTGCTTTAAAAGCGCTTTAATTTTCTTTAATTGTGCCCTCAGGACCATCTGCACCGCCTCCGGATGAACACAGCGACTCTTCCGAGGTGTTTTATAAAGCTTCAGCTCTGGCCGGCGATGCTCCTGTGAATTTCTCGGTTGTTTTTGTGACTTGGTGTTAAAGTCATGACACTGCTGATCCGGCAGAAACCATGTGCTGTCAAGAATGACTCTTGAGTGTTTTGCATTAATCTCTTATGAGGATTTGCTGGAAAACACCCGAGCGCCGAGGCTTTAAAACATCAGCTGTTTTCTTTGTTTGGCAGGCCGCTTGACTCATCTGATTTCACTCCAGACGAGATGCTTAAACAGCCTGCAAATCAGGGGTTCATCAAATATTGGCAGCCGAATGTTAAACAAAACCATTGAGCCGAGTCTCAACAGCACTTTGTGGCCGTTTAGGTTAATCAGTGTATTTATTAGTCAGTCACATATTGCATTATAAAAATACAAGGTTGCAGCATTCATTGCATGCATATATGGATGTCAATCATTATGCACACTGTGCATGCATTAACTTTGAAGCCCCGTGGGATTGATTGCATCGATGTTATTCAGAAGATCATTTCAATTGGTATGCATGTCCATTTATGTTATATTTTGGTTTATTTGATCATGTTTCCAGCTCTGTTTGACCGCATGCAAATCTATTCTGCAGATTTTTCTCTCACATTTAGTGCTGCAAAGTGAATTAATAGACTCTGTGTGCGGCTGCTGATGAGCAGCTCCATTGATTTGTAATTCTAGACAGAAGCGTGTGTCATCACTATAATTTAGTATCGGACCAGCGCCGCAGGAAAGCTAAATCTGGGACCCGGAAAACATCCGTTTTACTGGCCTCAAACACTAAAGTTTGAGGCCAGTGAAAGTTTGAAAGAAGCGTCTTGTGCTCACCAAGGCTGCCTTTATTTCATACAAAATGCTGTAAAAATGGTGTAATATTATTATGATTTAAATTAACTATTTCCTGTTTGAATATGTAGTAAAACGTAATTGATTTCTGTGATGCAAAGATGACTTTTTTCAGTGCCTGCAGAAATCCTTCTGATATGCTGAGTTGCTGCTAAAGAAGCATTTCTGGTTATAAAACAGTTCTACCAGCATTTTTGATGACTAAAAAGCACAGCAGTAATTTGAAATAAATATTATATAACATTTTCGAATGTCATTACTGTCACCTTGGATCAGTTTAACACGTCCTTGCTGAATAAAAGTATTAATTGCTTTCAAAAAGAACAAAATTAAATGACTGGTAATGAACCGCCGACATCACATGACCAGCTGATTAATTCTTGCTCGTTCTTTAACCCTTTTATTATAAGACACTTGCAGAGTGAAGTAATGAAGTCTGGCACTGAACTGTGCATTTCTTTATAGCCAGAAATGGTTGCTGTATCATAGCGGAGAGAAACTTATCTGCTACTCTTTTTGGGAAGCTGAAAGGAAAGCGTATACACAAAGGTGAGCAGAAACATGAACACGGAGGCTGGAGGAAACAGAGCAGACGTGGAGTTGTTTAAGGATTATCAAACAGATGCTTTGCAGGCTGCGCTGTGAAAACATGCCATCATCCGTGATAGAAGAACTTTGTTTTAAAGCGTTCAGTATTTTTGGCTGAGCTGGAGACTATAAATCAAGTAGTACGTGTGCTGTACTGTATATTAAAGCTTTCACATTTTTTGTTTACAGTAGATTGCCTACTGCGTTTGCTAAAATACAGAATTTAAGACACATATATAGCATATTCCCAGTCTGTGTTATTTCTGTTATCTGTATACTATATTATTTTATTTCATATTATTTTGGACTAGCATTTGTTTTTATCTTTGCATTTAAAGTTT
>JAUMHI010000037.1:1411796-1423018 GCA_032359435.1 Enteromius unitaeniatus | reverse complement strand
TGTTATCTGTATACTATATTATTTTATTTCATATTATTTTGGACTAGCATTTGTTTTTATCTTTGCATTTAAAGTTTTGTCATTTAGTTGAGTTTATACTGGTTCATTTAGTCATATATATATCAAAGTGAAAGGAAAGGAAGTTCTAAAAAATACTTAAAAATAAAATAGATCAGTCTCCTGATTTATTTTTATTAGTTTGATGTATGGCTAAAAACAAAACAACATTTGTTTTTTAATTGTAAAGTAACTCTTTCAAAGATAATTTTCTATAAGCACTGCATTGTTACATTTTAAATATTTAAAAAAAAATATTTTCATAATATTTTATGTATATCTTTGTCATTTGTTTGTGTGTTTCTTTTTTCATTATTTCCTAGATTTTAAAATTAATTTTAATTTGAGTAAACCTACTAATTTTAGTACGTTTAGTAGTTTTGTTGTGCTTTTTGTCATTTTTAATTTATCTTTATATTTCTATTTAGCTTTATTTTCTAAGTTACCTTCCTATTTTTAGTTTTCATTTAAATTGTAGTTATAGTTTTTTATATATATATATATATATATATAGCCTTATTTTAGTCATTTTAGTACTAGTAGTAACTTCAGCTTTTTTTGGAGTAATAAAATCATCTTTAACCATTTCAGTTTTGGTTAACAATAGCAGTGCTTTGGGATTGATTCAGTGGAGTAATGCTGAAAACAGCTTTGATACTGTCATAAGTAGTCAAACAACACAAATCCTTGAGCTTTTCCATCCGCTCTGACTGTTATTAAATTATATTTGGACAGAGCTGAAACATTTTAGCAGATTAGATTGGCTGGTTTATCGTACAGTCAGACAGACTGACATGATTAGACTAGTTAGTTTTATGTGGGTGAAGTGTGGGGTCCAATTTCCCAAGTGTGTTTGTTCTAGCGTTTGATTGACAGATGTGTCGACCAATCAGAATCCCAGAGCTTTGTATCGTCGTGGCTTTGATCTCTGTTCATTATAATCTTTGCTAATCCACGTTTTCCGGACTGTGTTATGAGAGAGAGAGAGAGAGAGAGAGAGTGCGTGTTTGGCTCGTCTGACCATCCCTGATTTTGTTCTGCTAGTCTTTCTTGTTGTGTTCAGTTGGATTTTGTTGCCTGTGTTTTATGTGTCATTATGTGTGTGTTTCATTTTTAACTAATGCTGCTTTTCTTTTTTTCCCTGTTTGTCTTTTTTTGTCTTTTTTTTCATGCCGTCTGTCTGTCTGCTGCCAACGTGTCCCAACGCACAAAATCCCACCAACACCAAAACCAACACTGCCTGGTGGACCCTTGCTGTGTGTGTGTGTGTGTGTGTGTGTGTGTGTGTGTTCAGCATCATGCAGAGAGCAGAGAAAACCCAGTCACCCCAGGTAAGAGGCTGACATTCATCTGTCTGTGTGTGTGTGTGTGTGTGTGTGTCTGTTATATGTGCCAAAGTCTGCAAAGGCACATCGTCACGAATGAGAGACTTAATAGTTTTAATTATATGTGGAACAGAAAAAACAGTAAATGTTTCCTTTTTTCAAAACTGTATTTATTTATTTTTTTTGTAGTCACATGAACTACATATTTTACAATTCATAGTATAATTCAGTGAGTGTTGTCCAAATATCATCTTGGAAATATGAATTGAAAATTAATTCAAATAAAATAAAATAAAATTTAAAAAAATAAAACAAAAAAGGTACAGCATGATTGAACGTAAAAAATATTTTTTGTTTGGAAGTAACTATACAATTTTTTAAGGTATACTGAATTTATTACAAACTATTTTTATAATGTTTATATATGCCAGCATGATTGAAAAAATAAATAAATGCAATTATATAAATTAGAAATATATATACATTTGTATATAATTTATTTTACATAATTTTATGTCAATATACATTTTTATAATGTTTACATGTGGCAGATTGGATATGAAACAATCTTTGGAAATGAACTATATGCAATTTATTGTGCATAATTATAATGTAAAATTCAATGTGTGTGTTTGTATGTTAATATATATATATTATAAGAAGTCTTTACACACACACACAATTTATATATACTTTTATATATTCTATATATAGAAGTGTGTAAATATATATAGTATTTATATGATATGTATATTTAATTTATTTTGTGCTCCAGTTTATAGGCCTACTTCCAGTCTAGAATATGAGCTTTCTGTCTCTAAAACGTGTTTTCCAATGATTTTATTACAAGGGCTCAGGACATTAGCAAACACGCAGCAATCATTTAAACATGCTCAAATGCTTTCGAGTCTGACGTTGACACTTAATGTCCTGCATGGTTCTTGTATCAATGTTTGATGCAGTTCCACAGACGTTCAGAAGTGAACTCATCTCAGGGGCGTTTCTGTGAAAACAGCATAACTGTAGATTAATGTAGAGATCGCGATAACTCACAATTGGAGATTTCTAACGCCGCTATTTGCTTAATTGGCTCATTAGTAATCAGTTTCTTCACAGCCTCAGTGACGAGGATGAAATATTCATATTGCATCTCAAACGAGCATCTCTAATGAATGATTAGCATAAAGTGATTCAGCTCTGTCGCTTCAGCTTCTCCTTTATTTGCTTTTGCATCACATTAAGTGTGTGTGTGTGTGTGTGTGTGTGTGTGTGTGTGTGTGCGCGCTGTTATACACGTGTAGCAACACAAGCACACATATATTCAAGTGTGTTATTTCAGCCATGTTTTATGCTGCATCATTGTGCAGATTTTCTCATGCGTTTAATTTCCTCCGCTGCACACACACACACACACACACACACACACTCAATAGTGCTTCTTGTAATCCTGTTGCAGTGCAGTAAGGTGGTGTGTGGTGATGAAAAAATTAGATTTGAAACTTTTGTCATGTTAAACTCTCACTTTAAAAACAGCACCTTCAGATGGAGGAAATAAATAGTGTTAAAGATGAGTTACCCTGTAATGATCTTTTTTATTTGTTGTGTTGGTCACTAGAGGGAGCACTTTACTACAATATGTGCATCAGTTAAACCACGATGAAAGCTCAAGCAAAAATGGTGTATCTGGGGGGAGAAAAAAGTGTATCTGACTCGAATGAAGTCATAAAACTGGTGTTTATAACCTAATCCAAACCACATCCTTATGTGCTATTAAATCCAAGGTGAACGGCTTTAAATCAAATATCACCATACTTCCCCAGTTTATTGATTATATTAAGAATTGCACATGTTCATATGTTACGTGCAATGCACAAATGCATGAATATACATTATCTAAATATAAATATGCGGGTTAAAGGCGAAAAGTGTTTTAGGTATCAAAATCAAAAAAAGTTTATTAGAATTGTTTACACTTTAAAATGTGCCCTTTAATGTTTTTTTTTTTTTTCTGAGCAAAAATAAAGACTTTTATACATTAGTACCATGATTTAAAAAAAGACATCCACTAAAATATCATCGAGTGTAACAATAGTTTAAATACTGAAAAATCTTGTCAGGCATTTTTATAAAAAACAAAAAGCCATTAGATGACATTATACAGATCATTTTAAATCTTTACAAATATGTCTTTCAGACCACTATAGGCTGTACCCATTTGTCACCCATTTTAATCTCATTTAAAATATAGTAATATTTAGTATGAGTTATGTCTCCGTTATGCTGAAGGACAATGGAATGTTATTTCACCCATATTTTGACATTTGAATTTCACAAAAGTTGTTGGAAACAGTAGATAGTTGCATTTAATACGAAAGATTGCTGTCTGTAGAGGGTCAGAGAGCTCTCAGAATTCATCAAAAATATCTTAATATGTGTTCGGAAGATGAACAAAGGTCTTATGGGTTTGGAACGATATGAGGGTGAGTAATTAATAACAGAATTTTCATTTTTGGGTGAACTATCCCTTAAAAGACTAATTGAAATATGCATATGCAAATAGATAAAGTGCATTACAATAAAAAAAAAAAGAGGTTTAACTCGCACTGAGATTGTATATAATATAATGCTTAGTGGTGCTGTGGGATTTTTTTTTACATATTAAAGCTGTGCCGTGGCAGAAAAGGGTTAGGAAACCCTGGTTTAATGATGCATCTCCTGTCTTTGTTATTGTTCCACAGCTGCCTTAATGCCTGGTGATGATGCAGCACTTCTGACCCCGGGAAGGATGAGTCAGCGTGGGAAAGACGCAGGGCTACACACGCCCAGTAAAGACCTGCTCACAAGTCCCTCCCTCAGCCCGGGCGTCAGCTACAGTCACGGTAAGAGACCGAGCAGATTCCCCACAAGACCTGGCTTTAAATGCTTTAAATATTGTAAAGCTCTCTGCATGAAGGTGAAATCTGATCCCAGACATGTGCGGTTTACAGCATCAGCAGAAATTAGTCTCTTTAGATTGAGCTGGAAGCTGTTGAAAACAACACTTTCGTCTTGTGCTATAAAACTTCATATAATTTGTGTTTTTGCCATGAATGTGGCCAAAGTTGCTGACATTGCATTTAATAGAAATGTACTACTTCTGCTAAAACAGGTGCGATATGGTCGGAAGTGTTTATTAAGAACGTAAACGGGATGAATTTTGAGTTCAGTGTTGACACAGCGACCAGTTTTCTTTTCTGTAGTGTTGGTCTTCACCACTAGAGGCCGCTGAAGTGACACTTAATCAGACCAGAGTCCAAGATTATATAATCAACCCTAGACGACTACATTATTTTAATTATTTTAATAACGTTAAATATCAACAGTTATATAGACACACATATATAATTATGTATTTCTATTTATCAGTAATTAGATTTATTATAGGTAGCCTGATAAAGGTAATGAAAAGATGTATATAATAATTTAAATCTATATAAAATATTTTTTTATTAGAAATGTATTGTTAGAAATTAATTGTTAATTGTTGTTTATGTAGTATTGAATGTATGTATGTATATATATATATATATATATATATATATATGTATGTATGTATGTATATAAATTAATATACATTTAAATATTTAAAATATTGTGTATTTATATACATAATAAATATACACAGTACACATACATATTTTATGTAAATAAAAACTTATTTTGATTGCAATTAATCATTTGACAGCACTATATATATATATGTATAATATTGCTATTTTCAATATTTAATTATTGATAATTATATATTGATATATTTTATGTCCATTTATTCTGCTTTATAATTATTTTGTTAATTGTTTTATAAATAATTAATTGTGTATTATCAATAATTATATCTAAATATCTATCATTTTAATAGTTAATTATCAAAAATGATGCTTTCAAATATCATTTTAAACTTCATCCAAACTCTAGTTAATTTAGTAAAGCGGTGCAGGTCAAAAGGTGCCTGATCCCTGATGGTCGTGTGCAGTCAAAGTTCAGTATTGGGATGTTATGTAAAGTGTCCATGTGATTGTCATAATCCCTGTGTCATATTTACAACCACCTGTGACACACAGTTTTATAATGATGATATTAATCTGATTAAATGCGACACGTTGCTGTTTTTAGAGCTCTTGTCATGGTCCCTGGTGACGTTTGGTGGCGTGAGACTTGTTTTCAAGGCTAGACGCTGACACACACCCGCTCACCTCTACACAAAACCTTTGAAAGCCTTAGGACCTCTCGCATCTTGTCAGGTCTCCATAGCAACAGCAGTTTCCCCTCGCCATCGCTTTGAAAGCACATTGACTCTTTCTTTTTAGTCTGCGCTGAATCACTCCATTTGGGCGTGTTCGGATGCTCGGAGATGTATAATAAAAAGTTTCTTCGCGAGTTCATCTTGCAGATGTGGGCCACAATAATTCAGTGCCAGTGGCGGCAACCCGTCACGAGACGCGCCGCAGCTTTCTCCCGGTGAGAACGCACCCGGAATAGCATCAGTGCGCACAAATCCTCTTTGCTGGCCTCCTCGCTCTGTTCGAGACCAGAGCAGGTGTGGTTGGCCTGGATTTAATGGATTACATGCAGCAGACGAGGTTAGAATGCACAGCGTGCAGCTCAGCCAATCAGAAGCTCCTCCACCTGCATGTTCCGTCTGACCGACCAATCAGATGCAGGCGTTTATTTGCATGTGGGAGGACGGGTGTCAGCGTTCCTCTCACACATCGTACACTATCTGGGAATATCATGGTGGTTTTGTGGGCTAACGAATGTTTGATTTTGTGAACGGAGAAAGCTGGACGTAAAACTAACGAATGTACAAATGTTAATTGATTAATTAATCTTCCTGCACACAAGGCAAGTACTTAAACTAGTGCTTTAATGTTTAGTTAGTGCGTATTTAGTATGATTAGATGCCAGTAGAGTCGTCTCCTCCTACGCTTGCGATGGTGAAAACAGAACTCAAGCATGGTTTTACTGTAAATCTGCTAAAGTGGAAACTTTTGAGAAGTGCTTTCCTGAAGGCCTTGTGTGGTATTCAGTTTAGAAGAGGACTTGAGATGGGTTTCTTGAGGATACTGGTTGTTTGGGCGGTTTGTTTAGTAGCGTTAAATGTGCTCTGACTCATTTAAGCTTATTCGTTAGGCTGCTAATCCAGGCTCATAGCCAGGTTGCATAAGGTTTCCAGTGGCTTACCTTTAGTGCATCCACCAGGTTTCGAGCACATTGTGTCTGAAAGCATCTTATCTGATGCTTTGCTTATTTTAACTCTCACTCTCAGTCTTATATTTGAGCTTCTTCAATCAACTTCTCACAGTGGTCTGGATCATTAACCGCTCTAGTTCAGTTTAACCTGATGGGTTACTTATTTAGTAGAGTGGGAAACAGTTCAAACCGTAACTGGAGATCAGTTTACGCGTGGAATACCCACACCTGCTTAGGTTACTACAAATACACTCTGAGATACTGTTGCAAGGGGCGAAGCACAGAAAACTGAGCAAATGAACAGAGAACACTTGTTTATGAGAAGCAAACGAAGGAGGAATAAAAACCGGTCAAACTCAGAATGATAGACAAAGGCCTTACGAATTAAAGGAACAGAATTTACTTGAGTATAAAGCAGACATCAGATGGCTTTTTGTGGAAAAGATTAACATACTGTTGACCTTGGGTGTTTTTCCACATAGTGTGTGTGTGTGTGTACGTGTGCGCAGATAAACAGACCCCTGTCTCCAGATCTGTGACTGCCGTGATCAGCGCAAAGCTTGAGGCTCAGAGCTAAAGTGGGCATGTTTCCACCCCTCTTTGGCCACAGGAAAGCCGCCTGCCGTGTTTGAGTGTTCTCGGTGGCTTTGCAGATTACCAGCAGTGATACCCGCTGAAAACCACTTCATTCAGAGACACAGTCAGCCCTTAAAGACTCTTCTGATGAGCACAAGACCAGATGGCTGGAGTGCAGTAAACAATTAAACAGCCAAATTAACCCAAACTGACTCCTGGGGATGGATGGATGGATGGATGGATGGATAGATGTAGTGAAAGATTTGTGTATAGAAAATGGATGGATAGATAGATAATGGATGGATTGACAGACAAATAGACAGATAGATGGATCAATAGATTTATGGATGGATAGATAGATTGAAATATTTATGTATAGATAGATAATGGATGGATGGATTTGTAGATTGATAGAAGGAAGGTTAGATGGATGGATGGATGGATAGATAGATAGGTAGATGGAAGGATAGATGTATTTAAAGATTTATGTATAGATAATGGATAGATTGACAGACAGACGGATAGATGGATCAATAGATTTATGAATGGATATGGATGGATGGATGGAAGGATAGATAGATCAAAGGATTTATGTATAGATAGATAATGGATGGATGAATGGATAGATGGATAGATAGAAGGATGGCTAGATAGATGGATAATCGATAGATTTATAGATAGATAGATAGATTGATGGATCTATATAGATGAATGGAAAGATGGAATGATAAATAGATGGGAGATGGATGGATAGATAGATAATGGATGGATTGACAGACAGACGGATAGATGGATCAATAGATTGATGGATAGATATGGATGAATAGATAGATAGATCGAAAGATTTATATATAGATAGATAATGGATGGATGGATTTCTAGATTTATAGAATGAAGGCTAGATGGATGGATAGGTAGGTAGGTAGATAGATAGGTAGATGGATGGATAGATGTATTTAAAGATTTATGTATAGATAATGGATGGATTGACAGACAGACGGATAGATGGATCAATAGATTGATGGATAGATATGGATGGATGGATAGATAGATCAAAGGATTTATGTATCGATAAATCATGGATGGATGGATGAATGGATAGATAGATAAATAGATAGAAGGATGCTAGATGGATAGATGATCGAATATTCGATGAACAGATAGATAGATGGATTGATAGATGGATCAATATAGATTAATGGAAAGATGGAATGATAGATAGATGGGAGATGGATGGATAGATAGATGGGAGATGGATGGATAGATAGATGGGAGATGGATGGATAGATAAATAATGGATGGATTGACAGACAGATAGACGGATAGATGGATAAATAGATTGATGGATGGATGGATAGAAAGACTTGGGTATAGATAGATAATGGATAGATAGATGGATGGATGAATAGAATGGATCGAAAGATTTATGTATAGATAATGGATGGATGGATTGACAGAAGGATAGATGGATCAATAGATTTATGGATGGATGGATAGATAGATAGATAGATTGGATGAATGAATGGTTAGATACAGATGGATTGATGACAGACAGATCTCTGTGTGATGTTGCTCTCTTTTAATGGAGGTCTCAGGTTATTAAACGCTTCATAAATGCAGCATAACTTTCATTCAGCACAGGATAATGAGCAGTAGGCTGTGAATTATACATCCGCTAGAGCATCTTAATTAGTTATGTTAATTAGGGCATCGTTCACAGCCATCCTGCGCTCTCATCCGCTCGCTGCTTTTTGGTAAGGCTGTTGCCTGGCAACCTCAGAGTGACATCAGCAGAGTCCGGGAGGGATACTCCGATTGGTTACGACTTCTGGCGTGAACTCCAATTGGACGGAGAAAAGAAGAATCTGGAGCTTTTGAAGCTTCTTGAACTTCTTTAACCTTTTGTTGGACTCCTCAGGAGCTCTTCTCCCGTTCATTGACCAAAAACCGGCTGAATTTATAGCACCAGCCGTACCAAGAAACAGACAGCGCTTCACTGAAGTCCCAGCGCTCTGCAGGCCTCCTTCTGTGAGTTACTTGTTGACATTTCACTCCAAACAAACAGCTTCTAAATTGTCCTGAAGGAAATCAGTTTTCCCTCTGGATCCTACTGCGACTAAACGCTCTCCTGGAGAGTCATTGCTTGTTAGTGCTGTTTTGCTTACTGCTATTGCATATTACAAGTAAGTTAAGGGATTCAAACTAATTCTCAGTACTCTGATTTCCATTGCATCACTGAATGCATTATGCAGATTATGGCTGTTAACTTCAGCATGTGATGTTTAAAGTCTCAGACGAGCCGATGGCTTGATTCTGTTTTCACCAGCGCTGTTAGAGAAGCAGATGTGTGTGTTTTAGAGATTCAGTGTCCTTCATAAAGCATGCTCTGTGAGCGAGCTGAGAGACCGGGACAGAAAGAGAAAATCAGATCTGAGTCACCAACACATGGAATGATTCACAAACAGTCATAGGTAAATGGGACAAAACCTTATTCATGTTTTTATGAATACGTCAAAGTATATTTTGCATTAAACGGCAGACAATATTTGTCATTTGACATTTAAACACATTAAGGACAGTTCTGATGTGCATACTTCATAGTCTTATTATTAGTCTTATTACTGTAATAGAAAATGTATTATTAAAAGTGTTTATACATTACAGTAGTATTTATTGTATTGGCATCTAATTTATGCTGATTTCTAAAATGTTAAATGTTATCATAGTGCTATTGAGATATAATAATAGTATAAGTAATACTGATCATTAATATAATTAATAATTTGATGATTTATATTGTCATCAGTGATATACATTATATATATAACTTATCATTACTGTATTATTTTTGTTATTTAAATATATATCAATATATAAATAATAAATATACATATTATATTGTATTAGATTTTTTTGTAATGTTTAAAATTGTGAGATAATCAGTTACTTTAATTAATGTTTTTATTTGAATTAATCAGTCAAGTTTATTTTGTAAAGCACTCAAAACAATGTTGACCATAGTGCTGTTCAAACAGTAGAGCAATTAATAATGGAAAACACATATACATACACATACATTTATATATAAAAAAAAAAGTAAAAAGAAAAACCTTAAATGTGGGTACGGAAAGTATTCAGACCTTCTTTTCACTCTTTGTTATATTGCAGCCATTTGCTAAAATCATTTTTTCAATCAAGTTCTTTTTTTCCCCTCATTAATGTACACACAGCACCCCATATTGACAGAAAAACATAGAATTGTGGACATTTATTGAAAAAGAAAGTATTCAGACCCTTTGCTGTGACACTCATATATTTAACTCAGGTCCATTTCTTCTGATCATCCTTGAGATGGTTCTACACCTTCATTTGATTCCAGCTGTCTTTGATTATACTGATTGGACTTGATTAGGAAAACCACACACCTGTCTATATACAGCTCACAATGTATGTCAGAGCAAATGAGACTCATGAGGTTAAATGAACTGCCTGAAGAGCTCAGAGACAGAATTGTGGCAAGGCACAGATCTGGCCAAGGTTACAAAACATTTCTGCAGCACTTAAGGGTCCTAAGAGCACAGTGGCCTCTATAATCCTTAAATGAAAGACGTTTGAGACGACCAGAACCCTTCCTAGAGCCGGCCAAACTGAGCTATTGGGGGAGAAGAGCCTTGGTGAGAGAGGGAAAGAAGAACCCAAAGATCACTGTGGCTGAGCTCCAGAGATGCAGTCAGGAGATGGAGAAAGTTGTAGAAAGTCAACCATCACTGCAGCCCTCCACCAGTTGGGGGTTTATGGCAGAGTGGCCCGACGGAAGCCTCTCCTCAGTGCAAGACACATGAAAGCCTGCGTGGAGTTTGCTAAAAACACCTGAAGGATGGTGAGAAATAAGATTCTCTGGTCTGACGAGACCAACTTTTTGGTATATGTGGAGAAAACCAGGCTCTGCTCATCACCCGTCCAATACAGTCCCAACAGTGAAGCATGGTGGTGGCAGCATCATGCTGTGGGGGTGTTTTTCAGCTGCAGGGACAG
>JAUMHI010000037.1:1373181-1402972 GCA_032359435.1 Enteromius unitaeniatus | reverse complement strand
GAGAGGATATGCAAGGAGGAATGGCAGAGGATCCCCAAATCCAGGTGTGAAAAACTTGTTGCATCTTTCCCAAAAAGACTCAGTATTCGATCAAAAGGGTGCTTCTACAAAATACTGAGCAAAGGGTCTGAATACTTAGGACCACGTGATATTTCAGTTTTTCTTTTTTAATAAATCTGCAAAAATATCAACAATTCTGTGTTTTTCTGTCAATCTGGGGTGCTGTGTGTACATTAATGAGGAAAAAATATGAACTTAAATGATTTATGCAAATGGCTGCAATATACTAAGTACTTTCCCACTGTATATAAAAAAAAAAAACTTTTGTTTTTAAGTGAATCTTAAGCCAGACACATTTTTTGTTAGATTCACCACAAACATCACTATGCAATCAGATCAGAAAAAAAGAGGATAAATGACAACAATACTAGTTACAGAAGTCTTCTTCTGGTGGTCAGTGCCGTTCAAGAATGTGAGCCGTGCCTCTCTTTCTCTCTCTCTCTCTCTCTCTCTCTCTCTCTCTCTCTCTCTCTCACACACACACACAAACAAACACAGAGTGCAGTAGAGCGAGAGGGAGGAGCTGCAGTGAGTAACGGAGTGAGCGTGAGTGAGTGTATCTCAGAGCGCTCTCTCAGCTGTAGTACTAGCAGCAGTGGAGTGTGTGTGTGGAGCGGAGCTGGATGAGTGTGTTGTGACCGCCGAATTCCCGCCGCAGCCCCCCCGCCTCGCCCTCTCCAGGGTGAGGCCGCCCTCATGATGAAGCAGGATGGGATCCTGGGCCGCCGCCGGTTCTCCACCTGTGGAGGAACCATCTCAGGCCGCCCGGCTCATCCCGACGGACGCAAACTGATACGCAACGCCTCGTTTGGGGGCTACAACGAGCTGTCCGTCTGCTTGCCAGGTGGGTCCATCTCGGGACACTTCTGTCTTTTATTTGTTTGGCAGCTAGTTTCGATCGATGCGTGTGTGATGGGCTGTAGCAGCAGTCTATTAAGTTTTATTGTTTTGGCAGCTTGCTGTCGACTGGAGGTGTGTGTTTGACTCCGGATGCCTCTCCAAACTACAGCATCTGTCCTTTTAGTGTGAGATGCATTGTTCATTTCAATAAAACATCTTGCTATTAAAAGCACATTTTTTCACTCTTTATGTTGATGGGAATTGTAAGGAATTCAGCTATCGTGACTTCAATTTAAAAAGTAAAAAATATTTGTCCTAACTATATAGTCGGTAATAAAGAAAACAAAAATGTTATCAGTTTTTTAAAACTTATTTTGATTACTGTATAGTTACAATATATTACTTGGTAATTATTAAAAGTATAATGAAAACATTAAAGCAGAATAAAAATGTTAGTTTATTATTTATATATGGTATATGTTATTTAGAAAAACAATAAAAGTTTATTTGTCTTTAACAATAATTCTATTATGTTGTAATATGTAGAATATCTGTAATATTATTCATATTATAGTACACAAATTTATATATATATACTTTATTATATATAAATATATACATTTACATTACATTTATTCATTTAGCAGACGCTTTTATCCAAAGCGACTTACAGGTGGGATATATACACAAACACGCACACACAGTATATTTTTTATATATATTTTGAAAATATGTACATGTATAAATTTTGATTAATTTAATTCATATTATATATAAATATATTTAATTTAAAAGCTTAACGTATATATATTTTTAAATATATACATGCATGGGTGTGTATTTATATATACATAATAACATTTTAGTAATCGATTTATTCAGTAATATTATTAATATTAATCATTTATATAAAATGTGATAAATATATACTACTGGTTTTATGTTTTTATTAATAATAGTGTATGAATACTTGTTTTAAGAATATGTCTTTTTAATAAAATTTTAATTAATAAGAAATACACAGTTTATTACATTTAGATTGTTTTATTAATATATATTATAATAGTATCCTATGAATATTTTTTCTTTATTAATAATATATCTGTATGATTACAATTTTAGTTCCACATAACGTCTTTATAATTAGTTAGGGATTTATTCTAAATATACATCAACAATATACTTGACAAATCCAATACAAATGTTTTGGTAAACTATATTTTTAATATACAACGAGTTAATATTTAATATATTATTTAAGTACATTTTATTTCATATTTCAGAAATCTTTTGTAATCATTTTGGCGATTTTATTGCATTGCATTGAATTATTGAAGTTTTATTTTTTTGTAAAACAGGAAGATTTTTGTCTATAAATATAAATTCTCTTTATATTTATAGTATTTTACTACTGTGTTTTATCTACAGTACCAGAAGAATGACATTGAAGAACCAAATCATTCAGTTCCAGTGCCTTTTTTTTTATTGAAATATTCCAAATAAGAACGATTCTCAAGTTCCTTAGTTCTCTGGAACCTCTTCTGATGGAAATAGCGACAGAGTCAGGTCTGTTTTTGTGGTCTGCTCAAGGTCAGTAGATCGAGCTGTTGAGCCGGACGCAGATGTTTCTGCTGCAGATATCGAGCAGTGAATCTGACTCCATTTATCCCTCATGATTATGATTGGAAGAAGAGTGTTTTTATTTTAAAACTCACATCGCCCAGCATTTTCATTATCCTTATTCTGTTTTTAGCGTTTGAATGGAGTTCATTGAGCAGAGATTAGCTAATGGACCCAGAGTGCATTGCATCTTGTGTGTGCTCGTCACGTTCACCTGTGTGAAAATCAGTAATGGCTTTGCTTTAATTCTGTATCGCTCAGACCCGTCATTATAGTGGATAATATTTTCATATTTTCATTTTCCCAGAAGCCTAACTAAACTGACTCGTTCAGAAATTAATCGTAATTTCTTTCTGTAATATTACTAAAAGATTTTAAATACACGTTAACAAGGTTTAGATATTTATCATAAATATATTTGTTTTAATCTCATAAATTTTAACTATTTGAATAACCATGTTAATGTTTTCCAGTAAGTGACTGTCGTTGGTCTTGCAAATTGATTTACGCGGATTATTTTTTTTCCCCCTTTTAATGCTTTTTTAATAAAAAACAAAAAATTATTTTTGTATTTTAATTTTTTTAAATGAATTTTAATTCATTTGTATCCATTGCAGTTTGATTGGACGATGAAAAGTGATCTTGATGACATCATCTGACAAGAAAAGTTGTTTGATATGTGGAGCATTATTATTTTATTGTTATTTTTTAATTTGAATAACATGCACAACTCTAATTTTTGTTTAATGAAGTTGTGTTGAGTTGACAGAAGCACATGTCGTTGCTGAATCTCAGAGCACTCTTGAGTTGTCTTTTAATGGTTCATGCATCTTCAGCAAAACCTATTTTTGAAGGGTATTTGTTACATCCGGAGCAAGTTGAGCTTTATTATCCCACAGATTAATTTTTGAGCGTGCCGCTCCAGATCTGCACTTTACTGAATGAGCGGGCAGATTAGCACAGATGTGTGACTATTAATAGACGCTTTGTGCAGAAACACACCGTCCTGACACCTGTGTGCTGACCGGATGACTCGCAATAACACTGCATTTATCTTATATGCTGCAAGGACGTGGCGTTTTTGCTGTATTCTGCATTAATAGGGTTGTGATGCTCACATGGTCAGGTGTAGAGGGTAAAAACCAGTGTTCTGAAAATCCTTCACATCATTAAAAATTGTTTGTAAATCTCTTTTTATGCTACATTATTAGCAAATCTTGGATTCAATCATTTTGTCACCTTGTTTTCTTTCTTTTGGAACAGGTTTTGTATTTCTTTTTTTAAACTGATTAATCGTAGGCCTCATTGATCTGAGCTCATGCACCTCAGTTTTTATATTATTATTTAAATATTATTTTTGCATAATTTTGGCTATATTCACTCAAAACTTAGCTGCTTAAGTTCATATTTAGTATTAATATAGCCAATATTATAGTGTGTGTTTGTATATATTTGTATACAAATATATATTTATTTATTTATTGATTTATTTATTTATTGATTTATTGATTTATTGATTTATTGATTTTTAGTAGGCCATCCATTTTTTACCCACACCACAAGGAGTTAGAATATAGCATAATAATAATAATAATAACAATTACTATAAGTTACTAACTATTTTTGTATTATTATTATTATTTATTTAATAATTATATATTATATATTTTAATTAAATATTACAATTATAAAATAGTAATAAAATATTAAAAAATAAATAAATTTAGTTGGACAATCAAACTGCAAATATTATGAATACTTAATTATTACAAAAATAATATTACTATTATTATTATTATTATATAAAATAACAAATATTTTTTAATTATTATATTATTATGAAAATCAATATTGTCATTGTTATTATTATTATTATTATTATTACAAATATTACAGTTGAGAAAAAGTCCCCCCCCAAAAAAGTAAAAAAATGATTTATAATGTTTTTGGGGAAGTTTCCACACAGACAGTAGCTTTAAGTCTGAAACAATGACATGAGCTAGCATTTTGAATAAATGAAAATGCTCTCTGTGTCCAACACAAGTGTTTAAGCCTGTAGAATCGCTCAGATGTGAAGTTTTCTCGGCGCTGCTCTCTGTCCTTCAGATGGACGAGGCTCGTGAGGGCGAGCGGGTGGAATTACACCTGTCTCTGCCGGCCTGTCGTAGGCAAGGACGCCGCAGGTGTGTGGAAAGATCCCACACGTCACTCTCACCGAGACATGCATTCACCCTCATTACTGTCATGTGTTTGCCGGGCTCAGGCTTCGGCTCGTTTCTGTTTGCATTACTTAGATTTAAAGCAGACATACAGAGTCAGAGTGAGGGATGGTTTTATCTGTCCGTCTGCAGGCACGTGTGCTGAATGTTAGATAAGCAGGTGAGTGTCTGCAGTGCTGCTGTCTGACAGAGATCTGCCAGTGCTTTTCAGTCCAAGCCCATATTTCCATATTTAGATTTTCTGTGTGTGTCCAGTCCAATCTCTCTTTCTCTGGCTCAGTTCTGGCTAATGATCAGTCTGTCTGTGAGCTCCTGCTTTATGTTTGGATTATTACTCACGCAGCGTCATGGCTTATTACACACACACACACACACACACGTCTCCTCTCGCTCCTCGTGGAGTGATCTGAAGTCTTGCTGTGTTCCTGTAACTCAGCGGTAAATATCTCTATTATGACAGACAACAATTACAGATGATCTTGACTCTGGGATGTGTTAGAGGAAGGCAGATAGATACTAGATTGATTGATTAATGATAGATAGGGGTTAGATAGATGGCAATAGTTTTAATAAAAGTTGTATTTTAAATTATAAATGATTTTAAATAATTACAACAAATTAATTTCAATAACATTATTAAATATCGCTAAATTCTGATTTTTATAATCATTTGAAAAAGTGAAACCTATTTTTATTAAAAAAAAAAAAAAAAAGATTAATCCGTCCTTCAAATATGTTGTTGATTACAGATCATTTGTTTTGCTTAAAAACTAGAGGTTCTTAAACTCGAAATTATTTTCTGCATTTTTAAGTATTGAGTTTTAGGGATGTGTTTTATGAATTAATCTAAAATGACAGCAAGGAAGAATTTAAAGGTCGCTCATGTTTATTGTTTTTTATTTTAAGGACAGTCTTGAAGTCAGATATCCAGAGACTGAGTGATGTCACAGAGATCTGAATATCTCACTGATAAAGAGTATGTGCGTCTCCACTTGTATCAGTAGGAAAGTTTTTCTGGTTCCAGTCAGATTGTGATCTAGCTCCTCACACACTTGAGCCTGTTGTTAAATGAAAGTGTGGTTGATGCAGATTTATGCGGTGCTAATATGCTAATAGACGAGTTATGCTGATGCGCTCATCAGGTTGAGGACGTGTGGATTTTTCAGCGTATGATTAACATGTTGAAGAGCTCTTGAAGTGGCTTGTTTTTCCGAGATGAACACAATGCTTGGCTCGGTTTGCGGAGGAGAGACGACAAACAATAGACTTGATTACTCGATCGATGGGCTGTCATTTACATCCACACTTCTCCTGATCCAAAAACATCAGCTCGCTTGAAAAAACTCTTTCTTTCAATAAAAAGCTGAATTTTCCTGCGTGACTCATATACCAGGAAAGTTTCTTTGAGATCATCTATGTGATATTTTATGTCTAAAATACACTTCTTTATTTTATGCTTTTTACATAAAATTGTGAAATTTAAAAATGAATCTAACATTTCTGCATAAAACATATTCTAACTTTGTTGTATTTTACATATTCTTTACAGTATATGCGCATATAAAATGTTGAGTCTTTCTCTTCAGAGGAAAACGCACCAAAAATATTAATGTTTTTACAGTTTTGTTCAGTAAAACTGCTTTCAGGACCGGGAATGTCTTTAAATAACACACAGCACTTTATGAAAAGGTTTATGATTCATCCCGCCCATCCTAGAAAAGTCAAAACGTCAGTAGACAGGCTTAGAAAACTGCATTTTTTAAGCTGTTTTATGGGTCTCCGATCATAATTTCTATTAAGTTGTCAACATTTTTCCTCCACTGCTGCTGAACAAAGCGGAGACAATGACTCTGAGGAGTGGAGATGTTATATAAAGTGACAGTTGTGCTATACTCGTCTGAGAAACTCTCTGGTCTTGACAGAGCGACATTGACAGATCGTCCTTGGCCTTATCTCATCAAACTCTTTTCATTTTTTGCTAATGATGAAGTGTTGTGCTTTCCTCAAGGCCTTCGATACGCGTATGTTCTCCCAGCGCTAACACAACACAGTTATTAAAACATACACTTGACACAAAGAGATATTGAGAGAAACTATGAAACTAGCTCTATTTCAAACTCAAGAAAACTGACATAAAACAAGGATTTTTATATATCATTGAGATACTATTAATATTTTACACTTTTTTTAAATGTACTTAACTATTTAAAGCTTTAGTAATTCTGTTGTTATTTTGTCATTTTTATTAGTTTCTTTTTTGATATTAATATGTTTTCATGCAATTTAATTTTAGTTGTCTTGTTCAACAAAATATGCTTTATCATATGTCTTGTTTTTGCAGGTTTCGATCGTGGCAAAGAGGAAATCCTGCCTCTGAAAGAAGACTCTTCACACTCCATCTCCAAGAGCAAGGTAAACTCACACTCCTGTTTATCCTCCCTACCCATGATCCTCTGAGGCTGGAACCGGATCGATACAGGTCAGCAGGTCCTCCAGCAGTCATCAGCCTGTGTTTATTAATTATACATAGTCCAGAGCGTCTCGGAGGTGAAGGAACAGCAGGGGGCGAGTGCTGATTAGCAGAAATAGCCCCGTTAGCAGCATTGATACGGCTAGTCTGGGCCGGATAAAGCCGGATTCGTGGCCGCACATAAACACTGAACCACGTCACTGATTTGCGTCACTCTGGTGGGTTTTGGATGTGGTAGACGTGCCGTTACATCCAGACAGACCACTAGAAGACACGCTCGAAATCCCAAATCACAGAGCCGTCAAACAGGCAGAGCGCTTTCAAAAGGCTGATTAACCCACATTCACATACTGACATCTTTCACCTAATCGGCTTTGAAAAGCTTCAGGGGGGAAATTAAACATTGCAAGCTCAGAACCACCTGGAAGGTGAATGAGAAAACGCTGAGACTGCTGCTTGTTAGTTATTAATATTAACTGTATTTTGCATTATATTGTATTTTGTGTTATACGTAATACTTTTTTAATAATTAAACAAAATGTCAATGTTTTTTTGCCGTTTATATATGAAATATAACATGTTATAGTCGCTTTGGATATAAGCATCTACTAAATAAATAAATGTTGATTAACAAATAATAATAATAAAACCATTTATTTATTTAGTTGAAGAGATTGAATATGTGTTATAAATTTGTGTTTTTCCTTTTGTATTTATTTTTTAATAGTATAAAATAAATAAATCTTTTTCATTATTAACATTAATAACCCTATATGTATGTACATTTTATTTATTTCATTACTTATTTAGTTATATTAATTTTTTAAATATGTCTGCAGTGTTCATTTTTCATTACATTTTATGAAAGCTTAAAGAAATTGTACAAATGTTTCTGTTGAATGTAAATGTTTTTATAAATTATTATTATTAATGTTATAAATGCTATTATTTTTTTCAATATTTATTTTAGTTCAGGTAATGTTCATTTTTTTATTTTATTTCAGTTAATGCTTCATTTATACTCACAGTTTAATATGCGTGCAATATACTATAACTTTTTTTGAATATTCTTAGTGAATGAATTCATTTGTTTTATTCCATTTGTTATATTTAAATTTTATTTGTGTGAGTGTGTATATATAAATAATTTATGTATATGTATGGATCATACCCAGCCCGAGGCACCGCTCATAATATCATAATGTGCATGATAATGTGCCTTTTACTAACTTTTCTAACTAAATTACTAACCCTTATGTTGTTTTTTCAGTCAGAAACCAAGCTCTATAATGGCTCAGATAAAGACGTATCGGCGTCTGGAAACAAGCTTACTAAGAAGGAGTCGCTCAAGGTACAGTCACACTTATTAATTGATTAATACATTGCTTTCAGTGCGTTTCTTATGCATGCGTTCTGATGACTAGTGATAATGACTAATAATGTGGTGTTTTGCGTGCATGTCTGTTCAGGTGCAAAAAAAGAACTACAGAGAAGAGAAGAAACGTGCCACTAAAGAGCTGCTCAGCACCATCACTGATCCGTCTGTCATCGTCATGGCCGACTGGCTCAAGGTTCTTACACAACACACTTTTTTAGTTTTAATAATGCATGCTTTATAATGCATTTAATGCACATAATTATACTGCATAAATAGGCTCAAAATTGTGTAGTTTTTCATGAAATCTGTGTATCCAGTGCTGACCGATGCATTAAGTTTTGCTCGTAAATGCTGCAGCACTTGTCAATCTTTCCTTCGCTGCAGGGGTAAACAACTCATGCTAATAATCACACATTGATGAAAATATGAGAAAAAGAGCTGGAGGAAAGAGGTTAAATCGATCTTAGCTTTCGATCAAGCAACATGAGGAAACTTCCAGTCTTTTTTCCCTTCAGATCCGAGGCACGCTGAAGAGCTGGACCAAGCTGTGGTGTGTGCTGAAGCCGGGCGTCCTGCTCATCTATAAGACCAATAAGAACGGCCAGTGGGTCGGGACGGTCCTGCTCAATGCCTGCGAGCTCATTGAGAGACCCTCCAAGAAGGACGGCTTCTGCTTCAAGCTCTTCCACCCGCTTGAGCAGTCCATCTGGGCCGTCAAGGTACACAGAAACTCAGATTAAGATGAACATTATTGGATTTGCATTATTTGCATTATGAGTGAATTAATAAAAGGGGGTTTTGAAGGGGTTCTAATTTTTAAAGATATATATGCATACACACAGAGTTCTAAACATAAAACTCAAATCCATAATAATAAAAAAAATAATAATGTTGAATTTATACATTTGATGTAAAAAAACAGAAGTAAAAAACATTAAGTATTTATAAATAAAATGTAAACTAATAATAATATAACAATTTTAATATTAGTATTTTATTATTAAATGTTTTTAGTTGCTTTTAATATTGTAGATATTTTTATAATAATAATAATAATAATAAGTTATGTTTTTATATTAAATAGTTAATATTATTATATATTATGCTATTTTTGAAAACACTTTTTTAGGGTTCAAATATTTTCATATTTGTAGTTTTATTGAATTTTGGTTTTGTATGTTTAAATATTCAGTGTAATTTTATATGAATGGTTAATTTTAATATTTTGTATTTTTTATTGAAGTGCCTTTATAATAACATATTATGATATTTCTTAGAAAAAATATTTTCAGTATTCTTCAGAAAAAAAATAATAGAAGATTAAAAAACAGAATTTTATTTATTACTTTATTTATTAAATCTTTGTCACCATTGATCCGTTTAATTCATCCTCACTGAATAAAAAAGTATTAATTTCTTTATTAAAACATCCATTAAACAGTGTGTATATTAAATACAATTAAATTAATATATATCATATATTATATAATAAAATAAAATAAAATTATTATGTCCAATATGGGCTCTTTCATATTTACCAAATGTTTAATATTACTTCTATTTGCTTGTGTGTTGATAAAGTGTTTCAGATGTTCATGTCTGTGTCTCAGGGTCCTAAAGGAGAAGCCGTAGGCTCCATCACGCAGCCGTTACCCAGCAGCCACCTGATCTTTAGAGCAGCTTCAGAATCAGATGGTAAGGCTGAAACACACAGGAGATACTCACAGAAGAAGCACTGTGTGTGACCTCAGCATCAGTCTTTATAATAAAGCTTGTGTTGTGTGCAGGCCGCTGCTGGATGGACGCTCTGGAACTGGCTCTGAAATGCTCGAGTTTGCTGAAGCGAACCATGATCCGAGAGGGCAAAGAGGAGCCGCCACAGACCGCAGAGCACTCGCACATCAACTTCTACAGTCTGCTGAGGGCACACAACATGCAGGGCTTTCAGTGAGACATACACATTAACACAGACAGCTGTCATCTAACTTCCTCTCCACATTCATATTTTATTCAGCGCTGATAAAAAGTGACACTCGCATATTCATTTTTAATGTCAGACGTTCAGCGGCGGAGTGCCTTGACATTCACTTTAAATCTTCAGAGAGAGTTCAGTCTTGGCTAAGACGATAGTACGTTTATGGCACATGAGTAATATTAGAAATGATTGTTTAAATTCACATTTAAATTCAAGTGTTTTTTACCGGTTTATTTTCCCATAGAGATTAAAAAAACAAAAAAAAACATCTTCATAAAGGTTATGAACAGTGAACCAAACCAAGCAGCTACGAGTTTAATAAAAACATTGCAAAGTTTGATTTCAAGCTGAAATCAAGTTTGTGTTCCCTCTGTTGATGCCTAGACTGTCTAATTGGTAGAAAGCATCATGGGTAATGTTGTTTTTACCAGAAATTCATGTCTTAAATGTGATTTTAAAAATAAGTTAAAATAATGCAAACAGATGGTTTAAAAAAAAAGTGCATAGCGAAACGAATAATTTTGTTAAAAATCAATCTTAAAAAATAAAGTTTTTACTTCCAAACTATAAATTGTCTTGTAAAAATTATGAAGAAATAAAAAAAGAAAGAAAGAATTTTGAAAATATTTTTTCATTCTTTTAAAATTTTTATTAAATCTTTAAGTTTATTTTTTATATTTATTTAAATGTATTTGTATCTTTATATTTATATTAATGTAATGCGAGTTAAAATAATGTCAGTGGGTTGGAAGTTTTTATTTCCAAATCTACAAATTGTCTTTTTTTTTTAAATATGTATGTATATAAATAATTATCTTTATTTATTATAATTATCATTTTATTATTTTATTAATATAAATAATATAATAATTGTACTTTTTTTATTTAAATACATTTTTAAAAACAATACCATATATATAGTGGTTATATATATATATATATACACATACTTTTTTATAATTATTAGTAATTATTTATTTAAATTTATTTTTATTCATAATTAAGGATTAAAAATTAAGTTAATCAAATGCCCTGCAACTAAAAATAATTAATTAGCATGTATTACTATTTATTTATTTAAAATAAAAATAAACACTTTTGTCCTTTTTTTTTCATTTTTGAATGTAAAAGCGATTAAGACATATAGTAATCAAATCAGATCTGAGTTGGTTTTATTACATGAACTGTTTCTCTCTGTGTGCACCTTTTGACTGAAAGTGAAGTAAAGCATCACTGGTCATCGATTAATGCAAGTCCTAACTGACTGACCTAACTGAGTTTCCGTGATCCGTCAGGTTTAACGACAGCGACCAGTTTAAGGATCCGGACCTGTACTCTGATAAGTCTGACCGTGAGAACGAGCAGGAGCAGGAGGAGTGGGAGAACGAGGTGATGGAGAAGAGTGAAGAGAGTGACAGCGACACGTCCGAGCGGCAGGAAGACTCCTACATCGACCTGGATCCCAACGAGACACTGCGGGAAACAACCTACATCGAGCAGAGCCACGAGGAGCTGGGAGAGGTGCGTTCAAGAACGCCCTGATTTATCACATGATCATCATGAATTATTGAAGTGCTCACATGCGTTGGGGTGGAGTGGAGTGTTATTGACGCACAGATGCTAACACAATATTCAGACAGCTATTTTTACAGCAGACAGCTGCGAGATGAACAGTAAGTCTGTGCTAGAGATGGCACAATCTGTTCATTCAAGCTGTGTGAGTTTATGCTACAGTAAGGGGACCAGATGTCCCCACAAGGATGGTAAAACCTGATATTTATGACAGTGTGGGGACACACGTTTCACTGTGTGTGTGTGTGTGTGTGTGTGTGTGTGTGTGTGTGTGTGTCTGAGTGCATGAGTGTGTCCTTGTAAAACAATTACGCCTATGGACAGTCCCCGTAAACCACAAATGAGTGTATAATGAATGACAGGTATTACAAGGAGAAGGTGACTTTACCGTTTTTTAAGGGCAAGAGTTTCATACAGTCTGAACAGTATGAAAACCAACGTGTGTGTGTGTTTCAGGCTGGCGAGGCGGCTCAGACAGAGACGGTATCAGAAGAGAATAAATCTCTGATCTGGACTCTCCTGAAGCAGGTTCGGCCCGGCATGGACCTGTCTAAAGTGGTGCTCCCCACCTTCATCCTGGAGCCACGCTCCTTCCTGGACAAACTGTCTGATTACTACTATCACGCTGACTTCCTGTCTGAGTAAGAGAGTAACACACAGATGCTCCTTTAGAAGCTGAAGTGTTTTTATGGTTTTAGTGTTAGTTAACAATAATAACCCTGCTAGAAACGCACACAAAGGCATCAGATCAGGTCATTGTGTTATGTTGATCTCCTCAGAGCGGCGGTGGAGGAAAATGCTTATAACCGCATGAAGAAAGTGGTCAAATGGTACATTTCTGGATTCTACAAGAAGCCAAAGGTAAAGACGCATTCACTAACAGCCCTTCAGACATCTGCAGTCTGTGGTTTCCCCTAATATTTTCAGCGTTTTTGTCCCTGACAGGGTTTGAAGAAACCGTACAACCCTATTATCGGAGAAACATTTCGCTGTTTATGGATCCACGCCAAAACCAACAGCAAAACCTTCTACATCGCAGAACAGGTCAAGCAGACAATCCATATTGATTCGGGGCAGTTTCTGCTGAGCTGCACACCAACATAACGTGTCTGTCCTCCTCCAGGTGTCCCATCATCCTCCAGTTTCAGCCTTTTACGTCAGCAACAGGAAGGATGGCTTTTGTCTCAGTGGCAGCATCCTGGCCAAGTCCAAGTTTTATGGTAAGAAGATACGATGATATATCACTTTGTTTCGCTCAACACTCGTGTCTGATCGCAAGTTTGTCGCCATGTTTCTCAGGAAACTCTCTGTCGGCCATCTTGGACGGTGAAGCCAGGCTGTCGTTTCTGAACAGGGGAGAGGATTACGTGATGAACATGCCCTACGCACACTGCAAAGGTTTGTCTACACACACACACACACACACACAGCTGTATCTGTACAGCGCTCATACTGCGCCACTAACACGTCCCCTGTGTTGTCTTCTGTAGGGACACATCTAGGTATGTTTACATGTTGAGTAACTGGTTTAGATATGTGTGCAGTAAACGGTCTACATTTGAGAGTTTGGTAACACTTTGTCTTTCAATAATAACAATTAAAAACATTAACATTTAGCAGATGATTAGATAGTGTGCTTTTAAATATTGTTTAAGTAATTGTAATGAATGTTCAATTATAATGTAGAGACTATTATGTAATAAAGAAATATTATAAATGATAAAAAATGAGTTAGATTTGAAGTGTGTAGATATGTACATATGTGTGTGTGTATATATATAAGTCATAAGTGTGTGTATTTGTGTTTTATTATTTAAGCATTATGATTGTTTATTTATTATTATTACATTTTTGTGTGTTTTTTGACATATATATATAGAATGAATAATAGTAGTTATTATATATAAAAATATAATTGTTAAAAGTGTTTGTGTGTTTATTTATTGTTTTATTTGATCTGTTAATCTGGTCAGTGTTTAATTGTTAATATGAAGTGTTACCAAAGACCCATCTCTTGAAGACTAAGGTCTAGCTTAGCGAGCGTCATGTCTGTCCAGTGATGTGTTGTGAGACAATTTTATAAGAGAGCATGTGCAAATAAAATAACTCTTACACACACAGATGGATTCTCTAACACTCAAATACACCACAAATTAACACGTGTGCTGTGTGTGTGTCTCAGGGATCCTGTACGGGACCATGACTCTGGAGTTGGGCGGTCAGGTGTCTATCGCCTGTGAGAAGACGGGCTACAGCGCTCAGCTGGAGTTCAGACTCAAGGTGGGTGTGTGTGTATATACACTCGTTTTCAAGCTTTTGTGACATTTAGAAGAACAGTGGGGCATCGACAGAAAGGCCACACGCATCACATCCACATTAAACCAAATGCCACATCGATAGCGGCACACCATCCACAAATGAACGATGCTTGGTGTGACTCGATTCAGTGGAGTGACGGATATTTCCCTGTGTTCCAGCCGTTCCTTGGCAGCAGTGATAGCGTCAATCAGATCAGCGGGAAGATCAAGCTCGGGAAGGAAGTGCTGGCGACGCTCGAGGGCCACTGGGTGAGTAAAACATATACACATAAAAACATAAACATCACTAGAAATCAGCAGAAAATCACTTTATATCAGTGTGAATCATAACTTGTACATTTTCTCGAAAAAAAACCGAGATGACTAAATAAAAAAACAGTTTGTAATGACAAAAACTAAAAGGAAAATATACTGTTATTTTCATCAGCTTGCTACTGTACAGAGTAGTGCAGAGATTTCAAAATAAGAGTCACTGTGCATTTCAAGCATTTCTTTTTGTTTTAATTTAATGAAGTTTTTCATTTATTTACCAACTATTTTAGCTTTTGTCTGGGATTCCCCATCACAGGATGGACAGATTAAGAGCGTTATACAAATAAAAATACATACAGATAATTAAATAAAAAAATTAATGAATTTTACTATTATCAGGTTTTTATAGCTAAAACTCAAACCATAAAATATTCTTCATTATTTGAAAATAAATAAATGTGATTATAAAACAAATCTTTAAGGGAAGTATCTAAATAGAAAGAAGTTATATTTATTAAAAACATAAATTAATAAAAACCTTACTTTAGTTCATTTAGTCTGTAAGCTTTAGGTTAAACTGATGTATTAAAATAGCCAAAACAGAAATAAAAATAAATAAATAATGCATTACAATTTAACTTAATAAACTTTATTAAACTAAAACTATTCAGATGACTGAAATATAACTAAAAATAAATGGCATTTCTGTCAAATGACTATGACTTAGTGACAAATCTGGCAATGCAGGACTATTTTTAAGCAGATTTAATTGTATTTGGACCTGGTTTCTTAGATATCTTTTGGAGGTCAGATTTCATTGTGTGTGTGTGTGTGTGTGTTTTACAGGACAGTGAAGTCTTCATCAATGATAAGAAGACGGGTGAGATGGAGACGTTCTGGAACCCAACGCCGGAGCTGAGACAGAACCGTCTGATCCGCGGCACCGTCCCTTCTGAAGAACAGAGCGAGTTTGAGTCCGAGAGGTAACCACCATCATCACCTCATTTACACAGTGCAGAAAACATATCATTTACACAAGTAAGGCTGTGTAATTAACCAAATGATGAAATGACAAAAACACTACTATTAGAATTAATAATCAAATTATTTAAACTTACATTTTTTCATCCATGCTTTAATACAAAACAAAATATGATGAATTAGGCATGTTTTTATAATATAAATATTGTAATTATAAAGTTATAATTAAGATGAAACCCAGAAAAATGAAAACAGAATAAAAAAAATATTTCAAATGCATTACAGAAGCATTAAATCCGGAATTATTATTTTTTATTATTTATCATTAGTGCATGTATCAATTAAAATGGAACTCAGACAACATGTAATATTTTTTAATTATTAAATCTTTAATTTAGGACATTGTGAAAATGTGTTATGTTTTAAATCAGATAAAAATGTGATCTATATTCGATCAAAACAAATGTGATCACAGATGCTCAGTAACTTGAGAAATAACCCCTAATTAGGAAAATGAAGACATTTTCATGTTTCTGTGCTGTCTTCAGGCTGTGGCAGCATGTGACACGAGCTATCAATAACAAGGACCAGACCGAGGCGACCAATGAGAAGTTCATCCTGGAGGAGGCTCAGAGGAAGGCGGCCCGTGAACGCAAGGCCAAATGTGAGGAGTGGATGCCCGCTCTGTTCGAGCAGGACCCGGCCACCGGAGAGTGGCATTACCGCTACGCTGAGTAAGACACCTGCCTGCTGCTTTCACCATGCTCCTCCTACAGTGCGTATGCTAGCTGTGTGTGTTACGTGTGCTGTGCAGAAGCAGCACCCATTCATTGAACTTTCACACGCAGGACTCGTTACATTTGTGAATAACAAAAATAGTCATTAGTTAAAACATCACGAGCAACTTAAATATATAAAGTGCAAGACTAGGACAACTAAAAATAGTAAAATAATGAAAGCAAATACAAACTAAAAGCAAGACTAGAGCACAAAATTACAAAGAACTAGAAGGGGCACAAAACCTACCAGACAGGGACACAAGAAAACACATTTAGACACAGAGACAGAGGGAGGATAATGACAAAAACAGAGAGTGAATGACAGCACGAACCAGCAAAAGACAACAGGGCAAGGGCCGCTATGAATAGAGAGGAAAGTGACAACAATCTACTAGACAAGGCTAACGAGGAAACAAGAAGGAGGGACTATCCATGTGCTGACGCGACACAAAACACAGGGACAGGCACAATCTTGACAGTCTACTTAACTTTAAAAGTAGTAGGCTGTCAAAAACAGTTCAATGATTCAATTTTTTTGCATTTAAATCTTTAATAAAAGCGATTCTGCAAGTCATAACTTTTGTTTTTCTACCTCTATGAATGTCGTATTGCCTCGCTCATCTAAAATAATATGCACTGTAGACAGAGTATGTGTGGAACAGGCTTAACTCCTGCTGCCCCCTGCTGGACAGGAAGTGCATTGTTTACTGTGAGGATGGTGTGTTTCTCTGTGTCCTAGCACTCGTCCATGGGATCCGCTCAACGATCTGATTCAGTTCGAGAAAGACGGCTGTATTCAGACCAAAGTGCGCCACAGGACGCCTATGGTACGTTCAGCCAGTGTAGTTAGTCTCAGTACCCAGCAGGGCTCCCGGAGGGACAATTACCTGAGCCAGGTACGTCCTTCTGTCCCCACCCCTCCCTCGTTCTACCCACAATCCCTCTCTCTGCTTCCATCTCATCACCGTCTGCCGCCGCCTGCGCTCTCTGTCCATTCTTCAGCCAACCAATCACCATTCTGCAAAGCAACCAATCATATGCTGCCTGACCTGGTCACCAGACCGCTGCCTCATTTTCAGCTTTTGTTTTTTCTTTGTGTTCTTTGGCATTTGCAAGTGACTTTTGCATGCATGCCTGTGTGTGTGTGTGTGTGTTTGGTTGCGTCAGGTATGTGTCTTTGCAGCAAGGGTCCAAAATTTGCATTGGTTTGTGAATCTTTGTATGTGAAACACTGCTTTATTCACAATATTTTCTGAAAGTTTTAATAATAAAAAATGAGAAATTATATTTGCATTTCAAAAACAAATGAAAAAAGTTTTAAAATGTACATTTGTATTTACATAATAAATGTAGTAATAAATAGAAATTATTGGAAATTAAATAAGCATTTTAAAAACGCATGTAAAAGTAATTAGATTACAAAATTCTATTTTGATTTATGTAAATAATGAATGCAATAATAAATAATTAGAAATTCAATTTGCATTTAAACCAATAGTGTTGTTAAGAAAAAAAAAATTTTAAATTTACAATTATAAGGTCATTATAAATTATACAATTATAAAAATGAAAAAAATTAAATGTGCTGTTAAAAAAGGGGGGGGGATTAGAAATTAAATTTGCATTCAAATATATAGTACATGTAATAAAAAGATCAGAAAATAGGTTTATATTTAAATAAATGCAGTAATAAAAAATTATACAACAAATGTAAAAATAAATAATAGAAAGAGAAATTAAATGTACATAAGTAGCAAATAAAAATTACATTTAAATGATAAATTTAACAAATGTTTTAAAACTAACATTTTATTTTGCTTTATCTAATAATAATTTTTTATTTTTATTCAAATCTGATGGCAGATGTGGGAAAAAGCTCATTTTGGACCCTGTTTGAAGCCTTTAAAAAATGCCTGTGAATCATTTACACAATTCAGACTGTCTTGAGTGTAATGTAAATACTGAAACGTGAGTGTCCTGCTCTTTTCGGCGTGTGTTTGATTAGGTGACGGGACCAAAGAGGAAACATAAGAGCGACAAACCTAAAAGTCCAGAAAGTGGCTGCTCGTCTCCGGAGCCGGACCACCAGGACTCTTCAGGCAGCGAGAGTATGTCATACACACACAAACACACACGGGAACGTGCTGAAAACACTACAGAAACTCATTGTGTTCTTTCTTTCAGGGCACAAGAGCAAACACAACAGTCGCCTCAGAAAGAAGGGAACAGATCTGAGTGAAATCCAAAGTGCCATTGAGTCAATCAGACAAACCCAGGAAGACATCAACAGGTGAAACATCATACTTAATACATGTATTCATTTTAGGATGTAACCGGATTATCCAAAAAGTTTCATGTCTATTCTTTCATCATTAACTTGTTGAGGTTGATATAGCACGTAGAAAAAGTAATTAGTAATGAAATACTTTTTGGAGAGAGTAATTTAAGTACACTGTTGAAGATTAACTAGTATTGATTTCAAATGATCGCTTCCAAAATAAACAAAAGTGTGTACTGTTTATGTTTATTATTTATATATATATATATATATATATATATATATATATACAAACACATGCATGAATATATTTTAGAAAAAATATGTTGTTTATATATTAAATATATGTGTGTGTGTGTATATATATATATTATAAAATATAATAATATGAATATATAAATGTATAAACGTAAATATTTTCAAAATATATACTGTATGTGTGTGCATTTATATATATATATATATATATGTGTGTAAACAAAAACATTTTTTATTGCGATTAATCGTTTGACAGTACTTATAACTAGTAATTAATTACTTTTATTTTGAACTCTTAAAATGCATTAAATAGAATAATTTAACTTTAATTTGTACGATCTACATTTGTCTTTTTTTTTATATATATATATATCACAATAGATATCGTATCATGGACTTTTATTGCAGTATTATTGCATCATGAGATTTTGTAATCATTGCATCCCTGATTATTATATTAAACAGTTGAAAAATGCCAATATTAACCTTGGTTTGTCCAGGAGCGTCAACGCTTTGAGGAGTCGAGTGGCGAGTCAGTCGTCGACGGAAAGTTCATTCCTGACGCAGAGAGACGTGGCCATCATCCTCTTCCTCATCTTCCTCCAGGTCCTTCTCAACTTCATCTTTAAGTAACGGTCGAGAACGACCCAGAAACCTCACTCCATCCCTTCAGCGCTCCATCCTTCAGTCAGTATCGCTTCGCGACATGGACAGTTTTATTTTTTATGGATTTGTGTTGCGATCGCTGCGAAAGGACGGCCAATATCGGACTGAAGTGCATTGTGGGATGTTTCAGAAATGACTGTTTAATGACTTTTATTGTTCAAAATGGGGAAATCTGCCTCGTAACCATTTAGGCCATTGTTTTAATTGGTTAATTATTTTTACCTTTCATCAGCGCCCCCTGCTGGAGTGGAGGACATCAGTCAATATACTAATAAAAAAAAACTAGGTCGTTCTCCCCCCTAAAATTTGGGAAAATATATATACATTGCTTAACAAAACACCTAGTATACACTTTCAGGTTTTTTATTTGTTTAACTTTGTATGAATTTTGTTGCAATTGTTGCGAAAAGATGACCAATTTCGGACTGAAGTGCATTATGGGACTGTTTACTTCTCTTCTTCACAAAGAGAAAACCCAATCAGCCTCTTAACCATTTAGAATTTTTTTTTTTATTGAGTTTATTAATATTTTCACCGTTCATCAGCGCCCCCTGCTTTAGTGGAGGACACCACAGTTGGTTACAAACTAAATATTATAAAATCTAAGTCATTTCTGGACTGAAGTGCATCGTGGGATGTTTTAGAAATGGCTGTTTACTTTTATTCTTCAAAAACGAGGAAATCTCATCAGCTTCTTAATGATTTAGACCACTGTTTATTTATTTTATTGCGGTTTTCCCATCATCGCCCCCTGCTGTGGCGGAGGATGTCAGTTTCTATACAAATTAAATATAAAATCTAAATAAATTAGGGAAAATATGTAATATTGTGTTCTACATATTTTGCATTGTGCTATTAATAATTTTCATGACAAATAAGCACATTTCACGACATATTCTTATCACTAAAGTGCAAAAAAAAAATGTGTGTTTGTACGTAATAGTATTGATTGCACTGCCTGATTTAAATACGACGCGTTATAGCAATGAAAATATGGAAATATGTCAAATATACAGGGACCGAAACACAACCTGGATTTTTCATTCGCATATAAAGCTTAAAAGGGTTCAATACTTCGGACGTTACTTGTATTTTATGACCATTTTATGAAACAAATGAAGGATGTTGCGAGTTGAGGTCAAATTTTGTATTATTTAAAACCGGGAACAATTTCACTGTAAATCTTAATTTGAACGGCACTGTGTGCGTGGATCCTGCATTTCATACGTTCCTAAACGGTGTTTGAAGGTAATGATGTGTAATTTATTGGAGCGATAGTGAAGCGTGTACAGTGTAGCGAGCGTCACGTGTAATATTACTCCGAGGAAAGCGTAGATCTAGGCGTAGTGAACCTGTAGCAGGAAATACTGTTGCGTACTTTTGTAGTTTGCTTGACTCTCGTCTGCCACTGTTACATCAGACTAGATGTACGACTAACAAGCCAAATAGTCTGAGAGTAGATTAGCGTGTAAACGTCACTTCTGTATATAGAACCGATTTCCTTTTGTACTTCTAGAGAAACGCCGTCACCCATAACCCACGTGTCTTTGTTCTGTGGGCGTGTTCTCGCTCGCACAGCGTCCAATCAGATGTTTGAATGTGCTCACGTTGACAATAACTATTAAAAAAATATAAAAAACCACGTGCCTTTCCAAGCAGGTCTTGCAGCCGGAGTCTGAGGGATTTTGAATTCCTACCACGGTTTGTCTTTCTTTCTCACTTCGAGTGAATGTGCCATACTCGGACGTTTTGGAGCGGTCCCGGAGCTCGACGCTGCCACAGATCTGTGTGTCTTTAGCCATGCGTCTGCCTCCGGAGCAGGGATCAAACTCCACATGCATCACGTTCAGTGTTCGTCTTCGTGCTTCTAGATCGTTCGCTTTCTTGGTTTTTTTTTTTTCTTGGCCCCCGGATCTTTTTAAAGCATTTTTACTCCTGTTGATCTTTGATGGTTTTGTTTATGTTCTGGATTATTTCCTGCAGCTGTCTCTATGTACAGATGATGCTTTATTTGTAATACAGAAATAACTTCCTGTAAGTTTATTGTCAGCTGTGACATATCACCAAATAAATGAAAAACAGCGAACTCCTGCTTCTTCTTTCTTTGTTTACGTGGCAGTATTGATTAATGTTATGGTGTCAGGGTGACCTGTTAGGTTTGGTATTTATATCTTTTTTTTATTTTATATTTTTAATGTGACACTGTTTTCGTTTAAGTTTCAGTGCATTTCTTTTTTACTTTAGATTTTATTTTTATTGTCTTTATATTATATTTTACTGTTATTTCGTTTACTTTAAGGCTTATGAAATATGAAATGAAATATTTTCAGTTGATTTCTTACATTTTTACACTCACTAGTTTATTGTTCAGAGTATTATTTTATTTAGTTTTTATTTTACTTTAATTATTAAAAAATAATATTTCAAACATATGTTTCATAGTTAATGTGCTAATTGGTATAATTAAAAAAAAGTATTAAAATTATGTTAAATATCTTAGCACAGTCGAATAAATGCATTCAGTTGTAAAGTTTGAAAACCTAAATTAATTGTGTTCCTTTTAAATGATGGAGACATTAAATACTTTAATAACGTATAATAATATTTTCTATTATATTAGGCCATTTATTTTAAAAAGTAGTTTTTAGCCATAAAAATATTTTAAATAAATTGGAGTCATACATTTTATATATTTTTTATTTTTATACTTATATTTATTTTTTAGGTATATATATATGTGTGTGTGTGTGTAATATTATAATAAACCATGTTATCAAAGTTATTGTGAGAGACATGAAAATATTTTGTAATGTTTATTATTTCGGTTTTTTTATTTAACTAAAGGCTTTCATTAATGCTGCAGTTATATGTAAATGTTGTGTTCTGTTTGAGGATTTCAGGATTTTCAGGCTAGAAAATGTTATAGTAGATGCGTTTACTCTGATAACCAGCAGAGGGCGCTCATACTCTTCAGTTCCTGTCAGTACAGGAACATCTAAATAGCTTACATCAAACCACAATCCTGGAGTAGCCTATATATTAAGCAGTAACTAGTCTAATAAATAATAATAATTTTTTTTAATGTATTTAATACATAATATAAATAGGTAAAAGTATTTACATACAATTTCAAGTACCTTTATTTTGAAATATATCCAGCCTATTTCTACCGTAAAAGCGGTCTCCATCCGTCCAGCACTTTTTAGTTTTTTTTGCTTGATATTGCAAACTGACCTGTATTTCCATTTACAATTTTAATGCATTATTTTAATTAATTGTTCTTTTCTTTATTCCCTATAGTGGCTAATAAACCTGAAATATCGCTCTCTTTTTTATTATTTGTTGTTGTTTTGATGCATGCAGTTGTTTTCTAGAGGACTCTTGAAGGGGATCCTGATTCAGAGCGAGTACTGAACCTGTGAAAGACAGGCAGGTAATTGTTTAAAAATTGTGAATCTGGCCACTGGGTAGACATTTGAACTTTGAAGGGTATTTACCACAGCCAGGTGGTTGCTATGGTTCTCTAAATGGTTGTTAGGGTGTTGTTTGGTGGGTAACTGATGACATCATAGTAATTAGATTCCAGAAATAAAGTACTTGTAATTAAAATCCTCATAATCAGATTTACTTTCTTAGGGATTACATATTATTTGCACAATAATATTCTCCAAATATCCAAAATAGCCTTTATAGTGCTTTCCAAAATAGCCCAGCGCTGTATAAACACTCAGAAAGTAGAAAATAAAAGCTTTCAACATCAACTTCTGACGAACACATTCATTTTGATTTAAATGATCATTTATTTTGCCACGTAGGCTTCTTTGGAAGGCATTTAAAGGCACACATTAAATGTTTACTATTTATTTATTTATTTTATTTGTATGATTTAATTACTAGTTTTCATTAAACTCATAACCCCCTGCAGTTCCTTCACATATCCAGTTTGGGAAACCTTGATGTAATATGCATAATGTAATGCACTTCATGTTGTTGATAACTACAAATAGAATACATATTCTTACTCTTTGTATTTTTTTTATTTTTTAGTGCTGGGCAAGGATTAATCGCATCCAAAATAAAAGTTTTTGTGTACATAATATGTGTGTGTACTATATTTATTGTGCACACATAAATAAACATGCATGGATATATTAAAGAAATATATGTTATGTTCATGCATTGAATATATTAATATAAAAATAAGATGCATTATATAAGTATAAATATATACTGTGTGTCTTTATATAATATAAATATTCACACACATATATTATGTTCACAAAAAAACTTTATTTTGGATGCGATTAGTCGTTTCCTAGCACTAGTATTTTTATATCAATATGGTACAAAATGATCCAAATTTTAATCAATGTGATAAACGAGTTATGTAAAAGTAATGTAAAAATTTGGAATCAGTAGCAGATCCCAGCTCACTGATGCAGTGCAGTGCTTGTCAGGGTGTTTTTCTGAAATAAGAGAGCTAGATGTGGATTCCTCAGAGCTGAAAGTTAATCTGCACTTAATTATTAATAGCTAGGCGAGAGATGTTGATCGAGTGGCTTTCCTTCAGGTCCGGTGCTTGGAGCGTGTGACTCGTCTCAGTGTTGCTAAGAAACCGTCTCCGCCAGCATCTCAAGACGTTGGGCTTTTGTCTGATGCTGCAAGACATACGGAGACACCAAGCAGACGAAATCCAAACCAAACAGCCGCGTTGTTACGTAATCACATCATCACACACTCAGCTCCGGTCCTGTGTTTTACACAACATACACCACAGTACTTTGACTTATTTTTACCCCAGTTTATCTGGAGCACAATAAGGCTTAGCCTGATCTTCTCATTTGGGTTTCAAATAGACATTGTATGCATATAAAGGCATCTTAATGCTCTGATATCACATGCACAGGATAGGGAGGGATTCTCCAACACCTTTTAAAGTTATGTAATCACTAACCACACACACACACACACACACACACACACACGCTGCATCCTCTCAAGAACGGGGAAATATGCTCTCACCAGCACAAAATGCACTGTTTACTATTTCAGCGTTATTAAAGTATTTCCTCTCCTGCATGCTGTGTGTTATTAACCCTGTAAAGCCTATGATTTACTACATGGACCAGAGCAAGTTTGCAAATGTGAAACTTAATTTATTTAACAGTTAGACTTTTTTATATGCAAAAATGAATATTAAGTAACTTAGATTTTAGAAACACTGTTGGTGTTTGCTCTAGTTCATCCACAAAAGTTACAAAACAAAAGAGCCGCCGCAGATCCAGCCTCACACTCGCTGTTTCTTTATGAGTGAACAAATCTAGTGAGTCGATGATTCAATGATCCATTCAAAGAGTCAATTACTAAACCGAACTGAATCGTTTTAATGGATGATTCAGTTATATTCGGTAAATATAATCAAAGGCACCAATATCAATGGGAGTCAGATGCTGCTTAGATTATAAATTCACAAACACAACAGATCTTTCATGTGATCGGAATTGCAGGCGCTTGTCTTTGTGTACAAGAAGGTTTTGAGAAAATATTAAATAAGCTGCAAATAAATGTGTTCAGAAAGGCGTATTTAATGATCTATTTTTTTCTGACTGTCAGCCTTTACAGGGTTAATATTCCACTGTTCTCGCTGTATTTTTCCCCCCTAGCTGTCTGTGTTCAGATCAGACCTGCTGACATTTCTCTTACAGTCGGCACCAGGTCATCAGGTTTGACCTCTTCTGTTTCTTCTCTTTTATCTGACACTGAACGCACTTCAGCAGGGATTCTCCCCTCCCTGAACAAACACACACACAGTCTCTTTAAAAAGCAGGAATGGCCCGGGCCGTGATGATAGCGCTGCCTCAGCAGAGGCTTTATCCTGGCTGGAATCGCAGCAGATAAAAGAAGTGCTGTGGCCGAGCTCTCTTTCAGCTCAGGGATTTACACAGCATTAGCACAGACGTCTGTCACAATAGCACACGTTTGAGCTCGGCGCAGTGTGTGCACAGACGCCTCTGATTATCAAACATATATTCAGACTGTTTGCTTTCACAGCGCACGGCTCTTGCGGTGGTTATAAATAGCGGATGAGTTGCTAAATGAGGTCATTATTAGCTGCTTTCCTACTCTCTCTCTGGCCCAAGTTGAAACGAGCAGGATGTGCTTCGGTTGTCCGGTTAATAGTATGTGTAGGTGACTGAAGCATTTGGATTCTGTCATCCTGATTCATTTGCTAAAGTGCTCTAGCATCACTACTGTCGTGAGCGATTCAAACACCTCAGTTCATGTGAAAGCATTCAAAAGTAACATTATTACCATAACATATGTAGAGAAAAAAACTCATCCTTGGGAAAAGTTTTTCAAAACTGGGAATGTAAGCCAAAAACCCAACTTACAGGGTTTATATAATATATTAGTTATCAAAATGTTTTGTTATTCACATCAAGATATGAAACGTTTACACTCTTAAAAATAAAGGTGCTTTATGATGCCACAGAAGACATAAAGAACCTTTAAGATCTGATGAAGCTTTCTGTTTCACAAAAGGTTCTTTGTGGCAGATTAAGGTAAGAAAGTTCTTTGTGGAACCAAAAATGGTTCTTCCATGGCATGGCAGCTTTGTTTTGAGCGTGTTTCTGAATGTTCTCTACATGCTCTGAGAACATCCTTAATAATGCTCTCAAAAAAATAGCACAATAATGTTGTAGTGTTTTTTTGAATGTATCAGAATGTCCAGATAACATTCAAAAGGAATGTTCTCTGAATATTTGCAAAATTCTAAAATGGAATGTTCATGTAACGGTTACATAACCAAGAAAAAGCTTTTATGAAAAGGCCGTATTATGGATTTTGAAAATGATCTTTCATGCAGTGAAATGAGAACATCCTGCAAAGTTTGAAATCTGAAAGTGCAGCCTGTACAAAAAGTTATTGTCTCTCAGAAGAAAGAGTCGACTCTGAATCATTGAAACGAGTCGTTTTTAAAACGACTTCCAAGCCGTTTCATGTTGATGTCAAAATGAAATATAAACATATTACCTGCACTCTTGTTGATCTTTTCTCGTTGGTTGGAATGAAAATGCAAATTCATTCTTCACCACTAGGTGCCGCTTTTGAAGCGTTAAAGGGGTCATCCGGTGCCGCATGCACTTTTACAAGCTGTTTGGACTGAAGTGTGTGTTGGGAGTGTGTGTACACAGCCACCCTACAGTGATAAAGATCCACCGGTAGTTTTCTTTTAGTGTAATTAAATTGCTTCTGAAATCAAGCCATTCTCAAATACATGTGGGTGTGGCGTCACACTAACAGAGGCCACTCCCACAATAGTTGACTGACAGCAGCGTGACACACAGACTGCTGTCTTACCTCAGAGCCGACCTGAGTGAGCCGTCATCAGACCGAGACGCAGAGACAAGCAAGACTCCTGAGAGATTGAGGTGTTTTGTTGTAGAATGTATTAATGAACAGAGCAGTAGTGATTAACTCCGACATCTGAGTGACTGAAGACGCAGAGGATTAACGTTACGTTTGGTTCTGAAGGGAAACGCCCCCTTGATCAACAGAAATGTGTTTATGTTCACACGAATCATTCATGATCCAGCCTCACCTACAGAAGCAGTGACTATAATTTCTGTCTTTTTTTTACTGTCTTTTAATGAATCTTTGCAAATCGCCTTTCCCAATAATGTGCTAATTAGCAAGTTTCACTATGAATACGGCTAAAAAATCCTCTGAGAGCACCTCGGAGAAGAGGGGATGAGTCAGCGAAGCTCGTGAAGATTCAAAGGGGAAGTACACAGAACAGAGTGATTTCTGAAGAGCTGTTTTTGACGGGAAAATGAGCGAATGATCTTTGAGAAATTTTAAAACCAACCTAGTTACTAGTAACTTTTCATTAAGACCCTAAATAATCATATTAGCTTGTGGAAAATTTGCTTTGTATGACTCCTTTAAAGTTGCCTATTTAGATAAAAAAAAAAAACTTTTTCAAAATGACACTTTTGTTTCTTACATTGGTATGTATTTACATTTACTTTTATTCTTTACTTTTATACTTTTATTCATTTATCTGATGCATTTATCCAAAGCTTAAAGGTACATATACTTTAAAAATGCATATTTAGAACAGCCTTTTGAACAGACTTTGTACCTTTTAAAAGTTTAGTTCTAGTATGGTATTATTAATATACTTTTGTAAAATTTGAAATAGCTTGAATTTTATATTTTCAGTATTCATTACAATTTTCACGTTTGAGTCATTTTGCTTTTGTCATTTATCTTTGATTTATTTTTATTTCAGTTTTCATTTATTTCATTTTTTAGGATTAGGTTTTTATTTAACATTTATATTTTACTTAACATCAGCTTTATTTCAAATGTAAATAAAAATGTTTTAGTTAACAATGAAAACACTGGTCTACTTCACATGCAAAATGTTTATAGTAAATACAATTATTAATTCATTATTAATTTTCATTTTTATTTTAACTGCATTGGAAACTATAATAATATAACTAACCTTATTGTATATATTACAGCAGCATACTAAACATATTTGGATGGAAAACAGTAATAAACAGACCATATAACTAATTTGACATAAAAATAAGATAAAAAAATTAAATGCAGTGTAAATTAAATAATTTATAATTAAATAATTGAAATAAACCTTTAATTAAATAATAATTTTTGTATCAGTTCATTTACATAAATCATATAAATGCATCTAAATCTCAAAACTAGGACACTGGAACTAAGAAATTAATAGTTTTGCAACATTTTTTACAGTTCTTAATGAATACAAGCCTCTGAAAATAAGATCCACTGCTAGCTGTTGATAGCAAATAAGCAGTTAATAAGCTATAATTACATGTGTCACTGATCAAAGGAATGCTCCATGTAAAGCCAAGCAGGCAGAGTAAATAACGTCCATTTTTCCAAATGAGTTTCAATTGAATTGCGTCTGGCCTCGCATTCTTTCTCCTGTTTGATCCAAAGCCTAGAGGCCAGAAACTAAGACCAACTCTACTCACAGTGTTGGATTTGGAATCATAATCAAAGCCGGACTATCTTCAATTCCAAATGCAAACCATAGACTAAACTTAGAACTAAAACAAATACACACACGCTAGACAAAACACAGAGGAACAGCCAAAACCCTTCAGACAAAACATCTTTCAGGCCTGGAAAAAGTGTTGCATATTTAGCACAGTAAAACATTATGGGAAGTAACCTGGTAAAATGCTATCTATCTATAAGGTGCTCATCTGTAGGCCAGTTTTCAGAAGCATGTATGATGTTTGATACTTGGCCCGTTTCTCCACTTTTTCCGAGTTGTTTTTGAATGTATAATTAGCCCCGTATCTTTTCCAGCTGACTGGCCTTGATGTGAACTGCCAAAGTCTGCATATGGTGGAGGAATCCACCGGCATGAGATAGAGAAACAGGCTCTGCTCTTCAACTTGGACAAAGCAAAGCTCATGCATTTAAAGTGGGAAACCACAGCGGGGCCCTTTGGCTGAAGATATTCCCCAGTGATGGACAAAACAGGACTCATCAAAAAGTTCAAAGAAATGATCGTTCATTTGCTAATCATTGGACGCATTGCAGTGTGCTTTCAGTGCTGAAGATCATGAACCTCACTGCACTGGCATGTTCTGGAATGGAACATCAACTGAACAGTAATGGGATAAAGACTTTTGGCCTGCATTACAAAATCCCATTTTAACAGCATGCCAGCATCAAGGCTATTTCCATGGCGATCTGTGAATAAAATATACAGTTAATAAATTGTCATAAAAAACAAATTTCATATGTACACTAGACAAAAATTCTAAAATACATTCAGGTGATTCATTTTTAAATAAAACATTCTCTATTTACATTAAAAAAATAGTACAATGCAATAAAATATGTTTCACATTCATTTTAGTTCCAGGTGCTCTGAACGTTTAAAAACATGGCTATTGCTACAGTGTTCTGTACGTCTGATTATTGACACAAGTTTATTTAGTTCATCACAAGTTTCACTGTGTTCTGGAGACGCTGTGGCTCCAAAAGAGGACACGACTAGAAATCAGTGTTAAGTTGTGTTTCCAACACTGTTCCAGAACAGTTGAACACAAATAT
>JAUMHI010000037.1:1337232-1371466 GCA_032359435.1 Enteromius unitaeniatus | reverse complement strand
ACAGGGTAAAATGAGCGTTTTTTTACACTATCTTTGAGAAATTTTAAAACAAACTATATTACAAACTTTCCATTAAGGCACTAAAGAATCATATAAGCTTGTGGAAAATTGGCTTTGTACGACTCCTTTATGACTCCACAGCTTTAAATGAAATCAACCAAACACTGGAGGGGTTTGGAAAAAATTATTCTTAAATGAATCGTTTGGGAGTCTATGAACAAATAAGGGCAAAATAAATGCATATTATAAGAAAATGAAAGTGTTTTTGACCTTGCATGCATGTCAACCTGTTATTTAGGACTCCCAAAACCAAAATATGAACCATTTATTACCCATAATAGGGGCACTTTAAAAAACTGGAAGTTGTGAAAATTCAGAGAACATTCGAAAACAAAAACTTAATGGCAATGTAGGCAAAATCTTCCATATATAAACAAACCCCTCTTTTTGAAGGAGATCTGAGTGATATCTAGAGTCCCAAACATCATATAAACCACACAAGAACTGCTCTAAAAACCTCATTTCCTTCATGAAGGCAACTTTCACACGGACGAGCATCACTCGTGTTCACATTTATATTTCAACGTGACAAAAAATGACTCGAGTCATCTTTTGGATCCAGAAAAAGACTAATGATTCTGCTTTCCTGGTCTTGTGAATCAGTCACATTACTAATCTCTCTGTCTTCGGGGTGCATGCTGGGCTTGATTGCGAGTGAATTAGTGTGACCGAACAACCAGGTTTGTTCATTTCTCTGCAGGACATTGACTCTCTGTACCTTCAGCTCTTCAGATGACACGGAGGCAGGCGAAGGAGAGCGAAGCGTTCTTCTGTGTCACTTCACATTTGTCTCTCCCCCGCCTTCTGCTTAGGAATAGAGAGAGAGTGGGTGAGCCAGAGAGACTGAAAGAAATAAAGAGAAGAGCAAGATTCTGGCTGGCACAGACAAGACGGTGAGAGAGAGAGAAAGAGTGAATCTCCACGGGCAGCTCAGATGAAACGCACATTCGGCCCACCTAAAACACTAAAGAAACTCTGCATGTGAATACATTTATTCTTCAGCTTGTTCAGCTATAGCTCGTATGACCTTGATTATATCTAGAGCAGATCTCTGGAAGACCTCATGATATCAAAGTAGACTTTTGTGGCATTTAATATAACTGAGCTTGTGTGTAAACATTTTAATATAGGCCTATATGGTTATGTTTAGCTAATAAGCCATTTGTATTTTGCAATTTTTACATATTCTGCACTCATTTACTCAAAATGCCCATTAATACCTCAGATTTAAGTCACAAACCACTTACAGTTAACAACTGGCCTACAACAATTTGATGTTCATAATGTTTTCTTGGCTTGAGTCAAACCAAACCAATTCAATGAATCACTGAATCAGTCAGCTTTTGACTGGATATTATCTGCTATATTATCGGATCGGTCCAGTTTGTAAATATACCATTGTGTGAACCGATCCAACAGGTGCTTCGAAAAGAATCGGATCATGTGAATCATATGATTCATACGATTGGGCATCGGTATTGATTGTATAATGGAATCTCAGTTTCCTCAGTTTGAGTTTGCAATCAATTCAGTGACTCGCTTTGAATGAATCATTAGGGAATTGACTCGATAACATCTGCAATCGAATCAGTCCAAATGAATCTTCCAGCAGGTTCATGAAAAAGAATCAACTGATTCATTCTAGAATCGGATTTTGCATCACGCTCGATTTATTCAGTTTAAAATTAGGAAGAAAAAGATTAAAGTTCATTTGGCTTATTTTCTTTCAATTTTATAGCCTGTCGTCTATCGTTAACCGCTGAGTGCGATGAGTGAATCGATTCAACAGATTTGAATGATTCTTTCACGAGCAAGTAGCGATTTCTCTAGTTAAAAATAACAAAAAAACGATTTCTAATCATTGAAAGTAAATGATAATACTTTACTTTTTATTTTTTTATTGGTATTTTGTGTGACAATACAGATTAAAAAATGATTAGGTGAGTCAATTTATGCTTTGAAATATAGGAAAGAGAAAAAGCATCACAAAATGAAGAGTACAGGCCGACAGAAAATATCACATCATCTTCAAAACCAAAGCAATAAAAGACTCAGGCTATTAATAAATTGCTTATTTTGAAGTGAATCTTTGCTTGATGGTTTAAAAAGAATCTGGTATGTTTGTTTTGCCGTTTGATGGTCTAACCTAAAAACTGCTTCTAAAACAAAACTAGCTGAGATTCATTGAATCATATAATATCATATAATGTCTTCACCAGCCATCAGAGTACAATGTGACATTAACATGCTGTGCAGAAAACTACTATTTGTCCATTAATTAGTCCATAATTAACACCAGAGAAATGTGTTGATTCATGTGGCATATGGACTTTGCAGACTCTGAGTTAAATGAATTATTCATGGCAAACAGAATATGCTCCGGTGTGAAGGACTCTTTGAATGCTGATGCTGACAGCTATTTTATGTCCTGGGCTCATGAGAGACCGCTGCCGAGCCGATTCATCACAGATCTGTGTTTGTCAGGCATATTTAGCCCTATAGAGGAAGGAAGGAGGTCAGCTTCTAGACACGACTCCTACCTGCAGCCAGAAAGAGAAGTGTGTGAGGGAGCAAAAAACAAATCTGCATGAATAAGTCGTGAAATGCTGGAAGGTGATATCTCATGGCATCTACAGGGGAAATCCCTTCTGATACAGCAGAAATACCACCCGAAAGAACAACACCCACCCTGCTCACCCACACTTACACACTTCTGAACTCCAAGAGCCAGAGTCTCTTCATCAAACACTCAGTTATCCAGTTGAAAAGGCGGAGGAGGGAAAGTTTGGCTAGAGCCAATACACCCCTGCATGCATACCACCTGTGTTTTGTTTTGTTTTGTTTTGTCTAGCTAATTCCCACGTTCTGGGGTAATTTATGCTTGCATGCCCACAAATTAAATTATAAAATTAATTAATGTTAGCACTTGAAAGCTCACTACATATTATTTTTTTCTATTTTATTTTATCTTATTGTAATTTAATTTCTTAAAGCAATTGAACGTGTATATATATATATATATATACTGTTTTTTTTTTTTTTGTTTTTTTTTTTATCTAATTCCCATGTTCTGGGGTAACTAATGCTTGAATGCCCACAAATTAAATTTAATTACATTGTTGTTTTAATTAATGTTAGCACTTGAAACTCACTACATATTTTTTATTTTATTTTATTTTATTTCTTATTTTAATTCAATTTATAAGAGCAATTGAATGCATATATTTATTTTATTTTATTTATCACAGAGCGTAAATGTAACGTAAAAAATTTTATTTTATTTTATTTTATTTTAAGGCTGGCACAGATAAAGCCCACATGTGTTCTAAGGTAACTTATGCTTGAATGCTTATTATTTAGCTTTTTGTTTTGTTTCGTTTTTTTGCTTTGCATTGTTTTAACCTAATGCCCATGTCTGCATGCTCCTGTCATAAAGACAATGGCACTTTTCATATTTTCATATTTGCTGCACTGTGCAAGTTGTATTTTGGTTGGTTGTGTACAGAAATACTTCCTCCTCTCGAGATAGAAGTGAGCTGGAGCTGCTGCTACACTCACACCGATCTAAACACGACACGATATGCAAAAAAACACAATAAATATAGGAATCGGTATAGCATTGGAAAGAAAGGTTCTCAAAATAACAATATTTCAGCCTCCCTGATTGGCTCTCAGAAGCTGCTGTAACAGTGATGTCATATTTCCTCATTTCGGCCGGGCGTGTTGCCATGGAGACGGTGCAGTACCACTCCGACAGTCCTCCAAATGCTCTAAGATTATCCCATCATCCCGTCTGGCAGGGGAATCCTGTTTACGCTCCAGCTCGATATTTGAACACATGCCATCTTGCTCATTCTGCTTCTTTGCAGATGTGCAGATGCACAAAGGTGCGATGTTTCCACGCCTCCCACCTGCGGAACATTAAAATCCCCTGCAAGTGCTTTAGGAGGGTGTTGTGTTTGTCTGTGAATGTCCTGTGCTGCTGGATTATGTTGCACAGAGGCCCGTGTAACATTGACAAGTCAAACACAAGCTTTTGCTGAGTCTGTTATTATTGGACCTCATCTGCTCCATCCCGACAAACACCTTGTGGTCAAATCGTTGAGCCACAAACAGATCAGGTGCACATGAATCATCATATCCAGTGAAGAACGTGTAGGGGTCGTGTTGGGTCATAGATACTCACACAGGCATCAGTGGTGTCCAGAGAATAGCTAATGGTTTATGTAATGTATAATATTTCTTGTCTGAACAAAATATTAAGCATGCATTCTTTTCCTTTTCATTTCGTTTATGCATACTATTTATTGCTTTGTATTCTTTTCTATTCTCAGTTAACTTAAGAATGCTTATTATTATATTTTATATTATATTTAGTGTTGTTTTATTTTATTTCATAAGGCTGTTTGTATAATATATCATGCCTGCATTTTTCTTTTGGCAGCTATAAAATGAAACAAGAATTTCCAAAATTGCCAAAATGATTTAAAACTATATGTTATTATTATACTTGATCCATATTTACATTCATATTTTATTACTGTTTCTCAGTTGGTCTTTAAGTAATAGCATTTTTAAGTAAGCTGAATCGTGATCTTCAGTAATTAGATCTAAATCATGAAGGCCTCTATTTCTATTATCTGTTTCTGTATGTCTGTGAAGTGTGTGTTTGGATGAACACCTGCCCTCGTCTCTTATGTAACCCTGTCACAAGTTTGCAGCCACTGATGGGTTAACTGTGTCTCTGTCACTGCATTAATTTTTAAAAACTGTGGGCATCTATATGTCAGCTCCTCTTACTGTCAGCAGGACATCGAGCGGGCAGGGCTGAAGCCTCAGCGCTAGATGATAGTTACAGAGGAACAATAAACCACACACACTCTTTCATTCCCCAGGTCACAGACACTATATGCTGAAATGCATTTGTCATCAATAACTCACCCTGAAGTTGATTCAAACCTGCATGAGTTAACTCTGTTGGCCAAAAAATAAGAGATGCTGGTAACCAAATGGTGGACGGTAGCTACTGACTTCCATAGTATTTTTTTCTATACTGTGGAAGTCAGTGGCTACCGCCAACTGTTCGATCAGCAGAAGAAAGAAACACTGGTTTGGTACAACTTCAGGGTGAGTAACTTTAATAGCTTAATCTTCTTTCATCTGGTCTTTAATAATGTTCTAAAAAAGAATTTATGAGTGCTGTCATATGATTAATAGCATACAAAATAAAAGTCGTTGTTTACATAATGTTTGTACACTGTGTGTATTTATAATGCACATGCATTTATATTTTTCAGAAAAATCTGTTAGTATTATATATTAAATATATTTATTTATAATATACATTGAGTATAAACATAGACATGTAAATATGTACTGTGTGTGTGTGTGTGTGTGTTTATATAGACATAATAAATATACACAGCACACATGCATTATGTAAACAAAAACTTTTTTTTGATGCAATTATTAATTTGACAGAACCAGTATTTATCACATCATTCGTGAGACTTTTTTCATGTATGTTTTTTTACATTTTGAAAGCACTTGTTTTAGAACGTTCTGGGAACATTTAAATGTAACAATCCCATAATATGTGCAAGATGATCAAATGAAATGTTCTTAAAAGAAAAATATGTTTCAAACATAACATTAAAAGTACTGGACATTTAGAACATTCAAAAATAATGTTTTCATAACTCACTGGGAATGTTAGTGTTCTGAAAGCATATTTTTGTTGGCTGGGAGTCTACTCTACCTGTGCTTGTAGTAAAGTGTGGATGCTGATTAAAAGGTCAAGTGTAGGTTATTAAATATCAGCTGTCTCACCATGTCCTTGATACAGCCTGATTTTCCCCAGATGATGTGATCATAACAACATTTTGATAACATTTAGGTTAGCATTATTTTTGAATACTGATATCTCTGCATTTGTGTATATTAGGAATACTTAGTTATACAATTATATGTTTAAATAAAGGACATCATGCATGTCTCTTCAGGCTTAAATAATCATTTTTATGCCGCAATATTCAGACAACCATTTTTGCCTCTAAGATTCTAGGCTCATTTGCATATCATAAGCTGATTAAAAGGCCAACGAGAATGTGCTAAATAAATAAATATAAATATGTGTGTAATTTTTTTCATCTCTCCTGATCTTTAATATCACTTTCTTCTACTGCATGGTGTTTTTTTGCAGTGACGCTTCTTAAATTTAGCATTTCTTTCTGTTTTTTTCCTCCATTTTCGCGCCTCTTAAGAGAGCAACAATAGATGAGGGTCAGAAATACATTGCTGCTCAACGAGGTTTTCAGCTTTTATAGAAACTTTACCAAAGCTTTCTAATAAACTGTTATTTCGAAAGATCAAGGTTTATTCATATTCAGTTTAATACTGCACATTCATTTTTTTTAGTTTTTGTGATAGTGTCATAGTGTCATTTAGTCATTTAAGTGATAGTGTCATTTAGTGCCAAACAACTTTAATTTCTCAGAGTAGTTTTTGGCATTCCAGTCTTGTTTCTTTTAAGCACAAAGAACAATGACTCTATTTATAATCTTACAAATTTGATAGTGCCCAGGAATGCTGTAACACATTCCCTACCAAGAAGTGTTATCAAATTTTCACACAATTACTTTAAACAAAATATCTCCAAGTTTGTTTTGTCAGAGATAGATAGATAGATAGATAGATAGATATTTTAGTTTTTAAATATTTCGTGTCAAACGCTTTGGCGGGAACCTCCACCCCAGCCCGCTCTGGAACAATGGCATTCCCCCCTAAACCATTTCCGGCAGCCCCTCCCTTTGCACGCGCCATTATCCTAGTGGCATATTTCCAAATCCTACTATGACCAAGGCTCCCCTCATGAATATTAATTAGATAACGTGCGAGATACTGGCGCTCCAGCGTCCAATGAAAACAGGGCTAGAGGTCGAACGTCGCGGTACGTCATTAATATTCATGAGCCCCGCGCTCGCCGTAGTAGGATTAGTAACAGCGCGACCTGTGTTACGTGGTGACGCCAGATGTATATGAGCGCACGCGGCGGGATCCTTTTCCCTTTTAGCGCCATCAGAGCGGGAGTCTCGCGCTGTTCACTGCGCAGCAGCACCGCCTCAGACAGACCTCTGCACACCGGGCTCTCGGTAAGAACACAGACCGTCCAGGGACCGCTTAGAAGCCTCTTTTCGGTCCTTGTAGAAGGAAAATCAGCACTCGAGGCGGAATTTGACGCGAATCGAGATCTTCACGTTAGCTCGCGCGCTAAGCTCTCGGTCCGTCAGTCAGCAGCCATTGAGACAGACTCCTCCATGATGGAGATGAAAATGGCTGTTCGTCTTTTAAATATCGAATAAATTCAGCCTTAGCCGTTAAACTGACAAACCAAACTGGGGTTTTACCGTTTTAAGGTTAGTTTGATAGGCTACTACAGTTGGATATATTGTCGTGAGCGTATTTTATAACGTTGGGAGGATGAGGTTGATAACGTTAACGTTAGTTGGTCTGATCTGGCGGGTAAGTTTTTTTTTTTTTTTTTTTTTTTTTTTTTTTCCTCCTCTTTTTTTTGTGGGGTGGGAGGGGGATGTCTGATCACGTTGTGGGGAAAATGGAAATATCCGGTTTATTTAACTAATGTATTTTCAGTGAGAATTGGGTCTGGAGATGTGAATGTGGCACATGTTAGAGCATGATTAGGATGATTGCTGTGACGTTGAAATTCTGACGTTTTTCTAGTAACGTAAGCTTCGCTCTAACTTATCGCTTTGGTGAGTTAATGTTATCAGTCTTCACTAGTTAAGGTGGGTTGGTTATAAGGATGCTGTGCTGCTAGCAGCTTTAGCCGGTGGATCTGTGGAGGAAACACGTGGTGATGTGGCCTGGTGGGAATTGACCACTGCACTGACCCGTGTGTCCAATCCAAGATTATTAACCCAGTTTAAGAGTTAAACAGCTGCTGTTAGTACTAGCTTCAGGACTGCCTGGACAGAGTTGGTTAGTTTGATGTTGGACTCGTCACATCTGTGTGAAATGTGGCTGGTGGGTTGCCAGAGGCGCTTATTGAAGAGAATAATGCTGTGTAATTGAAGTCAGTCAGTATTACCAGATTTATTTCTGAGTGGCCTATTTTGTTTTTAAGATGGGGTGATCAATGTGCGTGTGTGTTTATGTATAAAATATTTACAACGTAATAAACAGTGTATTTAAAATTAGATGTGTAAATTTAAATATTTAAAAAATATACATACACATAATAATAAGTCTTTACTGTTAATAATTGTAAATATATCTACAATTAGTGTGTTCTTTCTAGTCATTTATGTTGGAAAGATATTGTTTTGTTGCTGATCATTTATTTTTTTTGTCAATTTTATAAACATTTAGGAAATGTGTTTTTGTGGATTCTACATTTACGATCCATGGAGCGGTCCTGACTTGCATTTTACTGCTGGTTATGTATCTCGTATGTATGTGACAAAATCTTGAAGCTTGTTTTATCAGAGATAGCGTTATTTTCCTTAGATCTGAAATTGAGAGTAATATCTGAAACGGGCATTTTATGATTTTGTGTTGCCCTTTAGTTTGGTTGAATGCATTTTATTTGCTTCTGCTTTTAAGTGACATGCATATACACATTTATTTATTTCTATTTTATTTATTTTTAGTCATGCACATCTAGTCTGCTATTTGACTCAGATTGCGCTGAATAGCAATTTCATCTCTACAAATAAAGTCACGACTGACTGGAGTGAATCATGGTGAAGTTTTGGAAATGAGTCGGTCATAAGGTTTGGTGAAGCCTAAAGAGATTTTTAACAATTGAGGTGAACCTTTGCTCCCGGGTCGGCTCTAATTTGTAAGGTTTAAAGACTTCAGCTTTCAGTGCTGTAAAATAGTTATCAGAGGCTGGAGGAAATGTGCCAGGAACTTTGTCCCACTATTGTGACGTCTTGTTGTGAAATAAGGGGATCTGTTGCTGCTATGGTTTGAGAAACGTGTGTCTGTATTGACAGGTTTCAGCTGTCTGATCTTGACGCAGACAGAAAGAGCGAGAGATTAACCTTCAAATCTGTCAAGAATGGATGCTGCCAGGGTGGTGTCAGGTCTTCATGTTATTGATCTTCTACAAGCGAAGAGGAGAGTGGGCTGAGAACATTCTGTCTGTAGAAATCAGCTTGCGATTGAATGAAGTTTCTCGCTCTTGCCGCTGGAGGTCTGAATGTGGGCGTCTGAGCCCGTGTTTGATCTGAATGTGCGTTGGAGTTGGCTCGTATGCAGGTCGGGCCCTGACAAATGGATCCAGTCAGATTCAGAGCTGAAGATAGTAGTTCACACCTTTTGATGTTTGGAGCTAATCTATCCCATAATCCCCCAGGGGTTGAATCTCTACCACTGAAGTTTTCTATCACGAGGATGGCATCGTGCTTGCATTTCAATACACCACCACTGGACATTGACACATCTGGATGCTTCTGTCATGCTTCGAAATAGTTAAACTTGTGAATATTGGCTGCCTGAGTCATCCTAATACAGTCACCTGACCGACAAGGCCATCAGCGGCCGAATTTAGCTCGAGGCTGTTGAACATAATGGACAGCATTAACATTTTCCTTTTGTTTTTTTCCCTCTAGGAAACAAAACAGTGAAACAACATGGCAGATCTTGACAAGTAAGTGCTTGTTTGCCTGTTAAAGAGCTTTTATTTCTCACTCTGTCATCTCATTTCCCAGTTTGACAGCTTATTGTATTGGCGGCCCTTCACATTCCCAGCTTAAATCCCTTTATGCCTGTTGTTTGTGTGGGAAATGAGGCATTGATTAGCCCTCATATGACCAGGGAACTCCTCTAAACACCTCATCCAATCCTAACCTTTTTCCTCCCTGTTAGAAACCATTTAAGGCCAGCAGCACTTCTTCTGCATGCTTTCAAGCTGTGAAGTCCCAAGCTTAGGGCTTAAGTTTTTCCCCACCTTATGTTTTATTGTTGCCAAATTCTCTGTATTATGTATAATTATTTGATAGCATAAAATCACATTTCATTTATTCTAACTCTATTTTTTGTGTGCATGAAAGTGTAGTCAACTACTTTTAATTATTTCAAAAACTGGGTTACGCACTTTCCACATTATAATCCTAGGGCCCTATAAGCATTTATACTATGCCACATGTTTGCTACTCTACAAGCAGGGGTTCACTCGCTCGACACTTCTGTGACACGAGCAATACACCTGTTGCTCACCGCAGGAACTTCCTGTGTGCTGTAGACGTGCTGCTATTTCACATGCACCTGCGTTTTTATTTCAGCCAAGATATAACGATTGGATGTTCTCCGTGCTTCAGACCCTGCTTAACTTCTTAATGCTGATTATAAGTTTAAATGCATGATGATGAGCATACTGTAAGAGAAAATGTTGCTCTTATCAAGTAGGAAATGCTGATTGCTCATGATATGACTTCCCTTAGTCACATGAACATCGATAGAATTGAAATGCAAGACTGCAAAGCTAGTAGGGTAAATGTTTAATCTCTGATTGTGTGTGTGTTTCCACAGTAAAGACCAGACTGAAATGGACCCAGCAGATATGGAGGATGTTGAAGAGGTAGAGGAAGAGGAAACTGGGGAAGACAACAGCAAAGGTATGACCTTTTGACTACTTAATTGTTTTTCTTAATTCCTGTGCGAGTAAGAAGTTGACCACTTGTTTGTTTTGCGGATACAAAAATCAGAAAATAAAATCTGCCGATAACAAGCAGTTTGGCGCAACATGAATAAAATCTTTCCACTTCATGTAAAATAGTGCTGAACTTTATTACAAAATTCACAGTAATGACTTAACCATAATAATGATATATTAGTAATATAATAATTATTTGTCTGAAAACAGAAACATTTGGAAAACTATAAAACACGTACCCTTTATTGGCGGTGCGTTGCATATCATGGAGTAAATTAAAAACTAGTTGTTGTTGTTTGTTGTCATAAGGGATAGCAAAGCAGCTGTTTGTGCTGAATATTTGGTAACAATGACCTCATGTTTAAACCACTGATTATTGCTCTTGTTCGAGAGGACGGGTTGATCAGTCAGCTTTTGCTATTTGCATTGCAAATTATCACAACCAGACCAGGTTTGTGTCATAAGGTGCAGTAACTCCTGATGCTTGCATTCGCAGCATTTGATCACCTAATTCATCAAATACTGAAAAAGTAGGTACACATTACAATATCTTGAATGCAAACGTCTTTCAGGAAGTTTCTACAGACAATCTGATTTGCTAATGTGAATCAGATTTTTTTTGTTTTTCACCATATGGAGTCTCTTTGCTAGGCTGCTATAGAGGAAAAGTAAATGCCGTCTGTCATGGATTTTATTGCTGAGAGTCATTAGGAAAAGGCCATGCTCACGTTTGCGCTGGCAGTTTTCGTGTTGGGTAACCGGATATCAGTCAGTAACCTCAGTGATTTTTAGCGGTGTTTAGAAATTGGACAAATGTTGGGCAGAACCAGGATTTAATAATAAATAATACAGGCCTTAAATGCATGCTCGCTCTTTAAAGAGAGCTTCAGTCCTGCTGACCTCGCTTCTGTTTGGTGCCGTTTATTTTTGGGATGAAAAGAGCATCTATTTTTTTTTTTTTCTTTTTTTGACCCTGGTGAAGAAGGTGCCCTAGATTGGAGAGATATATCAGTTGGAATGCTGATGTGCTTTTGCATTTTAATATTTCTTTTATATTGCTTTTTTGCATTTTATTTGTATTTTATTACATTTTGATATATATTTTTGCATACACTTTTAAGGTGTATTTATTTATTAATAATAATAAACTACTTGTAATTACTCTATGGTTAGGGTGTGGCTTAGGGTTACCTGCATGTAAGGCTAGGCAAGGTATTTTTTTTTTGTTTTTTTTTTTGGCTGATTTGCAGTACATGTTAAACCATAAGCTTTATATGAAAAGCTTTAAAAACCCGTAGGATACAGTAGCCTATAACGTTTGGAAAAAATTAGGTACTTTCTCTGCAGCAGTCTGTGTCCTCCCTAAATATTTTTTCAGAGGTGCTCTTATCAAACTCTGCATCGATTGTCATACCGTATCACCCCCCCAAAAAAAACAAACCAAAAAATATATATATTATGCATGATGTATAATACACAAACTCAATATACCACACAATTCCAACAAATTGTCAGCATTATGTAAACATGATTCAATTTCAGCTTAAAGTGCTTTACTGACATGGTTAAAGTATTGATTGGATAATATAAATATCAGTCTCCGCCCTTCTGAGAATATTTTCCTGCTGTGAGCGTCAGCCGATGATTGTGTTTGCTCTGGTTGTAGCACGTCAGCTGACGATGCAGATGATGCAGAACCCTCAGATTCTTGCGGCGCTGCAGGAGAGGTTGGATGGGCTCGTGGGATCTCCCTCAGGGTACATGGAGAGGTACGTGCCCACGCAGAGCATAACTTCAAATAGCTCCCTCGTTTCCCATTGGCTGCGTCTAATTTGCCTACTTTGCCAACACAGTCTAAATAAAATGTTTCTAATTTTGGCCTGATCCTGTTCCGCATTTCCTTCCTGCTGACCGAATGTCAAGCATCTCTTTTTACTCTCTCCGTACAAAACGATGATCCTGAGTCATTCATGAATCATCAGCAGTGTGTCATTTGCACCGTGACGTTGTTTTTGTCTGCGCAGCTTACCGAAGGTGGTGAAGAGACGCGTTAATGCCCTTAAGAACCTCCAGGTGAAGTGCGCTCACATCGAAGCAAAGTTCTATGAAGAAGTGCATGAGCTGGAGCGAAAATACGCCGCTTTGTATCAGCCTCTCTTCGACAAGGTGAGATTTAGCAGACGATGCACTTTTGCTGCCCTGTCTTTGCTCAAAAATGAAAAACTGTGGGTTTGTTCTTGGAAGAGGTGTGGTTGAAGATGTAACAGTATGTTAAAGCAGTTATATTGACCTGCTGCTTCAGCATTTCCAACTGCAGCAAACACCAAGTGGTCAATCAAGGGCACAAGAGACAAACAGCAGCCAGAGAGAAAATAAAACCTGAGCTGTAGCCGTTTATCCTCTCTCGCTCGCTTTCCCAGTGGAATAGTGATGTCTGAGAGGCACAATTAAAAGTTGGGCTCCTTCAAAATAAAACTTTTACTGACTAAGCCTTACAGTGCAAGTGTTTTGTGTCAGCATAAAGTCTAGTTCATGTGGTAATTTGGGTGGAAAGAACACCCCTTTTTTTTTTTTTTTTTTTTTTTAACCACACCTTTCCATTTATGTTACAGTTTTAGTAAATGTTTTTTTTTTTGGTTTATTACATTTGAGTTTAATGAAGGGCCAGTAATGTTTTTACTTAAGAATAGTAGTTTTTTTATTTTTATGACAAGAACCCTGCTTGGACATAAAGATTCAGCTGATATACAGTGATATCAGTTTTACTAGGAGTAGTTAATTTAAATGGTTTAAGCCACTATATAGTTTTAACTTCTGGAAATGCCTCTAATTAATGTTTTTAAAATCTGTCTTTAGCGGAGTGATATCGTGAGAGCAGCATACGAACCCACAGATGAGGAGTGTGAGTGGAAACAAGATGAAGAGGAAGAGCTGACAGTAAGTAAGCAGGTACAGGTGATCCATACCTGCATGCTCTTCAAATAGCACCGCACTTACAGAACACTGCGTGATGTACTGCTGTGTTCAGTCATAGCTTGACTCTATATGTTGGTGATTGTCTTCATCAGGAGGAAATGAAGGAAAAGGCCAAAGTGGAGGAAGAGAAGAAAGATGAAGAGAAGGAAGACCCTAAGGGAATCCCAGAATTCTGGCTCACAGTTTTTAAGAATGTTGACCTTCTCAGCGAAATGTTGCAGGTAGGGAGAGAACGGGCAAACATGGGAGCCATCGTGAGTGCAGTAGTGTTTAAAAGCAGGTCATGTATCATGAGTTTTTACTAGTGCTGCACGATTAATCATATCGCAATCGTGATGTCAGCCTGTGCGATTACATTACAGCAAATGTTGCAACTATATTAAACAAATGCATTAGTGGATGTAACAAGACATTCATTCTTGCGTTCACACCAGACACGAATGAAGCGTTATGTGTGAGTGATTTACACGTTAAGTCAATGCAAAGACACAATTAGACATCCTTCAGCGCGAGTTAATCAGTGTTAAACACCGCTTTTACTGCACACGGAAGCGGTGCGTATACAGAGCATGATCAGCACACGCCAATTGTGCTTTCATTCTTCTACCCCTGTGTGCTCTCATTCGTTAACATGGTCGTGGAAAAAATACGCGTGCAGTGTGAAACCGGCGTAAACTCGACATGTTCAAGCGTCCAACTACACGCGAATAGCCAGATATATTTGCCCAAGTCGCCTCAGGTGTGAACGCACTTTTAGCAAAGAGGGATTTGAGAAAATGATTGGCACACTGGACAAAAGATACCAAAAAAATATACTTTACATCCTGCTCAAATGTTTTTCTAGGACAACATGTAAAATATAAAAATGGGAATTTTGTTTTATTTATCTGTACGTTTGACCCTTTTTTTTTTATTTATTTATTTTAATGTTAATGTAATTTAATTCAGTAATGTAAAGATGTTACTGTTTAATTTTGTACAATTTTTTTGTTTTAATTTGTTGTTGCTAGATTGAACTGTATACTGCATCTCAGTCGAGAAATACAGATTTCAGCATTATTAGTAATCTGTGTGTGCATTTTTCTTTATAACAAGAAAGTTGAGTCAAACCACTTACATATCGCAATTGAAATTTTGACCTCAATAATCGCAATGTGACATTTTTCCCAAATCGTGCAGCCCTAGTTTTTACAATTTTAAGATTTCTCCTTGGAAAACAGTCCTTGCTGCCATCTTGTGGCGCAAAAGTGCACCTTTCGTTCTTTTTAGCTAAAGTAAAAGGAAGCCTCCTCAAATGGTTTAACTTAATTATAATAAAACATAATCTTAATATAATCTATATATTGGGTTTATATTTTTATAATATTAAAAAAAATACTTTTGTATTTAAAAAGCAAAAATAGGATTTAGGAATGAAGAGATGGCTTTTATTTTATTAGACATGTGCTTTAATTTGTGACATTGATTTTAGTATTTAGAAGTGTTTTTTGTTTTTCCTGTGCAGGAACACGATGAACCAATCCTTAAGCACTTACAAGACATTAAAGTAAAATTCTCAGATGCAGGCCAGCCAATGGTGAGTGTGACAGTCTCTCCGTCTCCTGTCTGATGGCTTAATCTCAGTTTACTCAGTTTGGTTTCTTTTCAGAGTTTCACATTAGAGTTCCACTTTGAAACCAACGATTTCTTCACAAACACAGTCCTGACAAAGACCTACAAAATGAGGTCTGAGCCGGACGAGTCAGATCCCTTCTCTTTCGATGGGCCAGAGATCATGGGCTGCACAGGGTAAGGCTCGACCTGACTTTCTCTGTTAGCTTTGACAACATCCATTACATTAGAGACTGGCTCTGTCTTCAGGTGCACGATCGACTGGGTCAAGGGCAAGAACGTCACATTGAAAACCATTAAGAAGAAACAGAAACATAAGGGACGTGGCACAGTGAGGACGGTCACCAAGACGGTCCCCAATGATTCCTTCTTCAATTTCTTCTCTCCACCTGAAGGTAAAAACTACCACGTTATCCTTGTGTCGGTTTGTTGACTTGTTTATATTATTTTAGTAGAGTTGCATTTGCTGATAATCGGCTTTCTTTTCTTTACAGTTCCAGAAAGCGGTGAACTGGTGAGTAACTGGTTTTATTACTAGCCATGAACTTCATGCACGTTTTGTAAAAGTTGATGGACTGCACTCTTTTTGATGTAAACGGACATTGTTTAGCTCGGATAAAAATAGCCAACGGTCTAATTTCTGGTATAATAAAATGATGTATAATTTAATAGGTGTTATTATTATTTGTTAATTGGTAACTCTTTACAATAAGGTTTGGTTAACAAAATTAAGCATTTATTAACTTAAATGAATTGCATTTTCATTAACAAAGATTTAAGAAATGTATTGTTCATGTTGGTTAAAACATTAATATTAACACATGACCGAGAAGTAACCATTTATTAACTTGTTTTATTTATCACAAATCGAATCGAAATCGTATCACACGAATCGCAAGGCAACTTTTGGACTGCTTCTCTTTTGTTGACGACATTTTATAAACGCTTCAAGTTTGGCTCATGTTGCATTTATTATATCTGTGTTATAATTGTGTGAATTGCGAAGAAAAGTCTTTGCGACGTGATAATTACGCTAAACTATAGTGCATTCTCATGAATGATTAAAAGATGACTGCGTTTAAGTGTGACTGGTTTATCAGATTGGTGAATGTTATTTTGGCTGGTCAGTGTTATAAGAGTGTGTGTGATGGCTGGTTTGTGTTCAGGACGAGGACTCGGAGGCCGTGTTAGCAGCAGACTTTGAGATCGGTCACTTCATCCGCGAGCGGATCGTGCCCAGGGCAGTGCTATACTTCACCGGCGAGGCCATCGAAGATGATGACGATGACGTGAGTGAATACCAGCCGTCCTCTGTCATGAAGTCAAACGATGCTTTATTTCCAAACGTCTGACCGCTGTGTTTGTTGTGCTTGTTTAGTATGACGAGGAGGGAGAGGAAGCCGATGACGAGGTCAGCTGCCTTCTGTTTGTCTGCTTTAATCAGCGTTATTCCTCTAGATGTTACTAAACTGATGTGTTTGTAACTGCAGGAGGGTGAAGAGGAGGCTGACGAGGAGAACGATCCAGACTACGAGCCCAAGGTAAGAGTCCAGACGTCCATCGATGACCCTCACGGCAGACTGATACTGAGATCTCAACATACAGAACACATACCGTCACCTCCACTCATGCATCTCTGCCTCTCTCACCCTCAAACGCTGGGAAAAAAATTCTTCACAATTGATTAACTTCTGCTTTATTTACAGTCATCTTTGGTGCATTCAAGAGAAATCAGAACAGATAATGTTTTTTGCCGAGTAGATAAATGTCCGCAGTGTTTGCAGCGTCTCTGTAAACGTCTGACCTTTAACCCGATTTATAAATACTACACTGCAGTTCTGTGTGTATTTTGGTTTCTCTGCTCTGAAATTCTTAGTAGCACATCTAAAGCAACAGCATTGAATATACAATGACCTACAGAGGTCAGTTTTCACCCTCGTTTGGCCATTTTTCTCTGAACCGGAGCATAGTTGAGTGCTTTCTCCAGGGGGTCAAAGTTCAGGGTGGGAATGTTAATGGATCATTTTGCTCCATTATTGCTGATCTCGTTTTTGTGTAGGGCTGCATGATTTGGCAATGCAAATCAAATTGAAATATGACTGTAATAGTAATACGCAATGTGTAAACAAAATATTACTGGAAATATTTCACTGTTAACCTTGAAATATTTCTTAAATACTCACTCAATTTGTTGAATTATACAGGGAGTAATAGTACAATAGTAACAGATATGAATTAATAAAATTAATTGCTGTATTTCTCTGTAAAACTAAAATGGAAAATGACTTATTTAATGCTTATATTTCAAAGAAATTATAATTGTAATATTTATTGTTTGTGTTAATGTATACATTTTAATCTTAGTTAAATTACAATAGAAATACTTATTCAATATTCAATAAAACATATATAAAGATTTAATGAACACAGTATTACTATTATATTTTCACTATAAATGTAATATTTAAGAAAGAATAATGCTAATATTTATGTCTTTTATTATTATTATTTTTATTATTATTTTTTTGTGTGTTTGTGGTTTCGGTTTTATTTCAGTCCAAGCAGCTTTACCTCCATGTTTTGATTTGAGAATATTACACACAATAATTCATTGTTAAACCAGATCTCAGGTTTATCTTCTCTGCGTTGTTCACGATCATCTGTCTTCAGCATGCCGGTCTCATCTTTACTCAAAGCATGCACTCAACTAATCAAACAGAATTAGCGTAGGAAAATATTTACTTCTGTAAGCCAAGACATGATTAACATGTTAACATTTCAAGCACTTTGGCACCTCTCTGAATTTGAGTTCCTCTCTAAATTTCTCCTCACTAGGTATAAGTGATGTCTGTAGTAACCCTGCCCTGGTAGGTAACGCTCATGAATTAATGTGACCCTCCTGTTGCGTTTGAATCCCTTCCCATCATTCCTCCCTGTCACTCCCCTCACTGACCACTAACACTTGTGCTTGTTTCCTCTCTTTAACCATCGTGAGTTGCCATTAGCATCTGTATTGTTTCTGTATGTTGAAGCATCTGGTTTGCTCTCTGAATGAAACCCTGGTTTGACTCGTTCCCTCCTGGAGTCTATTCACACTGAGGGTGGAAAAGACCCGCTGCGCTCGTTCTGTCATGTCATTGGTCGAAACCAGTGTCAGTCATTGCTGTGCCATCCCTAGGGCCTTATGAATTGGTTTCATTTAAATAGTTTTTTCCCCCAAAATTCATCTTTTAATTCAGTTTTCATTTCATATTCATTTTGGATTCTGTTCAGCGGTTAAATTGAATATTTTATCATGTGCTATTTGTTACTATGAAACGTAACCAACTTAAATTAAGTTAAAGAATTGCATAAGTGTATTGAATCTTTATTTTTCATTGCTAAAATAAAATTTCTCCATTTTATTAAAAAAAAAAAAAAATTCTGATTGATCAAGAAGTGTAACATAATCAAGGCCTTTTTGAAAATATTCAGTAATTAAGCATATCTAATTTGATTTACGTTTTTGTTTCTTTTTTTTCCATTTTATTTTTCAATTTTATTTTCGTTTTCTCAATTAGTATTAAGTACTTAAGTGTAATACAATTTAACAATTTGTTTAACAAATGATATAGCTCTTTCAGTTAAATGAATCTTTATCATTTTTTTTAATATTTAGATTTTCCCCATTTAAAATTTTTTTTTTAGGGGCTTTGTTGTAATTATTAAACCAATTAGTAATTACATTAGTAAATCTAATCATGAAATTGATATTTAACAGCTGTTTGTTCAACAAATTAAAAGGTAGTGCCTTTATGAAATCCATTTTTATTTGACTTCAAATTTTTTAGATTTCACTTTCTACAATTTATTTATTTATTTTTTTGCAGTAATTTAATGTTTAATCTCCTTTTAGAAATTATTTAGAGATCTAGTTTTATGCAGAACAAAGTAATCAAGCGGAGGCAATCAAATGAGTATGCATGATCTGAAATTAATTGTTAGTGTGGGGGGGTATTGAATATAAAAGTCCTGGTCAAACGTTGTGTAGACCATTTGTGTGTAATGATTATCAAACAAAAGGTTAAAATGCTAAGGCCCTGTGACTCTTAATCTGTCGGCGTGTGATTTCGATCGACTGAAATGCTTAATAGACACAAAGCCTGACCTGTTTTCACAACGCAAATATGTATCGTGCACAAAACGCCTCACTGTTCCTCGCTCTGTTTTGTTTGACAGAAGGACGCCAATCCTCCAGAGGAGTGCAAGCAGCAGTGATGATGATCTCCTTCAGGATCCCCTACACTGTAACGGCTTCAAACAAACATAGTTACTTACCGCCTTACAATGTTTTGTATTTTTCTTGGTAGAAATAATTGAAAAATTAAATAAAAGGGTTTTGAGATTTTTGTTACGAAAAAAAGACGATATAAAAAAAAAAAACAAGCCACCACACACAACTCCTCTATGGAAAGCCGCGGCTCATGACGCATAGTATTTTACTAGGATCGGTTTCTTTCCTTTTCCTTTTCCTCTGTGTAAATGGTTAGAATGCAGAAACTCCCTCGAAGCATGACACTCGTTTCTTCACCGCTAAACTAGTTGGGTTCTCGTGAAGTCTTTTGTATTGCTCTTAGACAACAGCTGTGGAAAGACGGTCGGTTTACGGTTAACATTCCACCAAATGGTTGGCTGTTTTGGGTCTGGAGGCTCGGTGGAGACTGATGCACATTCCACATCCGTTCAGTCGGCGCTCTGCTGCATGACTCCTTACTTTTCTATGAGCACTTTGTATTTTCGTCATGTGTCCGTAGCGTTTTATTTAAATTTTCCCCGTCGATTTGACCAACGCTTATCTTCCGACTGGCTTGCCGTTCTTCAGGTGGGTTCTCTGCGGGATGCACTTACAATGACTTTCATTGGCGGATTAGATTTCGAACGAGAGCGCCTGATTGAAGGAGCCTTTCTGAGCTCGGCCCTGAGTGATGATTGTGGTAAAACGCCACCTCTGTTTGGCAGGCCTATCACTGTGAAGGGGTGTGTGTGTGTGTGTGTGTGTTCAGAGGAAGGTCGTCTTTGTCTCCTCTCACTCGTAGCGCAGCCCAGCAGGTCTGAAGCAATATTTTCACAGAGAAAGCCCCACCGCCGCAGTATCCCATGTCTCGTGGCCCGGCTCCGTCCGGGTCGCTGGTTAGTTAGTTAGTTGTGTTTGGTGAGCGGTTGAAGCAGCAGGGGTCTTTCTGGTTCCCCTCAGCAGCTGTTGTCAAAGCAAAATGCCATGCTACAAAATACTAATGTACTCAATAACTGTACGTGGATGTATATTCATGAAAAATAAATTGGTAAAACGTGCAAGCCTGGTCTGTCTCCTCCTGTTCATGTTATTAGTGTTAGATGGTTTGTGTCAGTAGGTGAGTATTTATCATTCAGTGGCTCCACTAGGTGGCAACCTTGAGTTTCAGTTACAGCTCAGCCACTCCTGGTAAATTGGACCTCTTTTTATCATTAAGATGTGATTGGTCTAATGAGTAATCTGTGTATATGAATATAAGATATTTAATGGTTTTTAAAGATGTTTCTTCTGCTCATCAAAGCTGCATTTATTAGACTAAATATCCAGAAAAAAAACTAATATTGTGAAATATTTCAATTTAAAATAAGTTTTCTGTGTGAATTTATTTTAAAATGTGATTTATTCCTGTGATACAAAGCATCATTACTCCAGTCTTCAGTGTCACATGATCCTTTCAGAAATCATTCTGATATGCTGATTTATTGCTATGTTGGAAACAGACACTTTTTTTTTTTTTTCCCCCCAAATATAAAACATCTGTAAAATGTAAATCTATGCCGACTTTTATTTGTCAATTTAATAGATCCTTGGTTGATAAAAGTATGAATTTCTTTCGAAGAAAGAATAAAAATTTACTAATCCCAAACTCCTGAACAGTAGTGAAACAGTAAATTCAACAGTAAAAAAAAAAACACTGTTGACACTGAAGACTGGAGTAATGAGTATTTGTATCACAGGAATAAATTGCATTACAAAAGTTTTTTTTTTTTTTTTTTTTTTTACTTTGGGAAACAATTTCACAAGGTTTTTTTTTTTTTTTTTCTGGATTTTTAATCTACTCAACGCAGCCTTGATGAGCAGAAGAAACATTTAAAAACCATTAAATATCTTTCATTCACTACCGTTCAAAAGTTTATTTATATTTTATACATTTATGTATATATAAATCCCATATGAATTTAAAAGTGTAATATTACAAAGGGATTGTGCAAAATGCAAAAGTTTGATTTACTTTTTTCAAATGTTCCTATTAAATTACATAATACAGAATAAGCTGCTGCCTGTTTACAATTTAGATACCCAAGATATGCGCTTTATGTGTTTGAGAGACAGGGATGAGCTCGTGTGTATTTTCAGTATCCCTGCTTTAAACATCACTTTCTGCAAATCTAAAAATGCATATGTTTAGGTGTAAAATGGGTAGGTTTATGTTCAAGGCTTTGAAAGTGCAGTTTGTATTAAAACCATTACGCCTATGGAGAGTCCCCATAAACCAAAAAAAAAAAAAAAAAAAACCAGTGGGCGGTCCGCGCGTGAGAGAAAACTCCCGTACACGCTCCGTCCCGATCATCCACTGCTCGCAGAGCCCCGTTCGTCCATCCATCAGCTCAAACCCACTCGGTCCGGAGCCCGGAGCGTTTGATGCGCGATCGGAGGCGATGCTGGAGACCGGCGGCGGCGGCGCGGTGCTGAAGGAGGGAGCGCTGGAGAAGCGCAGCGACGGTCTGCTGCAGCTCTGGAAGAAGAAGCGCTGCGTGCTGACCGAGGAAGGACTGCTGCTTCACCCGCCCAAACACCACCACCACCACCACCACCACGACACCGGCTGCAAGGCGAAGGAGCTGCACTTCGCCAACATGAAGACGGTGGACTGCGTGGAGCGCAAAGGCAAGTACGTGTACTTCACGGTGGTGATGTCCGAGGGCCGCGAGATCGACTTCAGATGCCCGCAGGACGAGGGCTGGAACGCGGAGATCACGCTGCAGATGGTCCAGTACAAGAACCGCCAGGCGATCCTGGCCGTGAAGTCCAGCCGGCAGAAGCAGCAGCAGCTGCTCGTGGTGTCCGCGCAGAAGGCGCTCCGAACCGCGCAGTAGGACGCCGGTACCGACACTTTTTAGTGTCACCTTGCGCGCATGGACGCTCTTCGTGCATTGAAAGACATCACGGCTGGACCAGCACCGGGAATATCTTTTCTCAGAGGCTGAGGGCTGTTGCAAGTTGTCACAGCGACGTTCAGAGTGGAGAATCCGTTTGCATGTTCCTTTCAAACAAACGGCACAAAGCAGACTTAATTTAGCATCGGTTTTGTTCATTCTGGCCCCCAAATGAGAGATTTTTTTGACGTTTGATGAACTGTGAAACCACGATGGGATTTGTGATCCTGGAGCTTCCACAAAACCAGGCATGAGTTACACGGATGCATTTGTAGCAAAAATAGTCTTCTTTTAGAAATCGTTTGGATATTTCGTAAAGATCATGTTCCGTTAAGATATTTTAGAAATAACTTATTTTTTGGTTGGTATTATGTAATGCTAAGGACTTCATTTGGACAGCTTTTTATGTTTTTGATTCATCAAGACTTTCAAATGATTGCATCTCAGCCAAATATTATCCTATCCTTACAAACCAACAGGAAGCTTATTTGTGCAGCGTTCAGATGGTCAAAAATGACTGGTTTTGTGAACCAGGGTCACATTTATTTATAAGATAAACGTCCAGTATAGGGTTGATTAGGTATATTGGGGCACCTTTCCCATTGAGATGACTGGGGGAAAAATGTCCCAATTATTTTAAATAAACTCCTTGAATTGTTTCATGTAATTACGTTTTGGGGGGAATTTTTTTTTTTCTATTTAAAAAAGCATTTTTCATTACTCCCAGATCAGTGTCAAAAACCCCCAGAATTTTCCCATTGTGACAACATGCCCCAGTTTATGCATTCAACAAACTGTATTTTCTAGACACGAATGGCGTACATGTTCATGATTTTTGTAGCAGTGACTTTATAGTCTGTATTCATTGACTGAGTACAAGGTGTGACAACTAGCCCCGGCCAGCCTCACATGTTCATGGGTTGTAAATGTGAAATTACTCGTCTGGCTCGGACAGAAATGCCACCATCACTTTCCATTTCAGCGCAGCTGCATTTGTCAGTTTTGTGCAGCTCCAGGCACGCAATCGATATCTTCCAGGAGACCTGAAAGGCCAATCTGTTCCGGTCCAGATCACAGTCTGCATGTTTGCAGGGATTATAAAGAGACTAAAAAACTGCAGACTCTCCTGAAAGCCAGTGATCCTGACAAATACTCGTTCATGGAGTCTCTCACTGGAGATGTACAGTGCTGAGTGTGGCCATGAAATCTGCATCACATTATGTATTTATTTGTACATATTTTTGCATAACTAAATGATTGGGTTATGTTTTTTAAAGTACACTTCATGTTTTTCAGAATAAGCTTTTGATTTTCATTTTTTTGTTTGTGTAACAAGGACAATTTACATTTGACCAACTGCTTTTTGTTGTTATTCAAACCAAAGAATGTCAAGACATTTGCATCTACTTCATGTTGACAGGATGTAAGTTGTGTTTTGTTGAGGTTCAATCACTGCAGTCGTTGGCCTCAGTCAGTGTAGACGCCATATGTGATGCAATGAAAACAAGACGGGAATGGGAAGAATCGTGGCCTCTATCCTGACTGAGCATGTCGATCTGATCAATATTGTGTTGCATAAAGTCAAATGCATGGTGACTGGATGTTGTGGATTCATCAGAAATGTTCCGATGCTTTGCGATCGAGCCGAAGTTTTCTTATGTGAAAATGGTGTTTTGTTGATGGGACGCCGTTGATGCGAATGCCACTTTCATACCTTTTGAAATATACATTCCATTTAAATGAACATTGCATCTTTGTCTCTTTTACTCGGTGTGGTGTGTTTTAGTGATATTTCAAGGAGTAGTTCACCCAAAAATGAACATTTTAGGATGCCCCCCCTTAAGATCTAGGCGAGTTTGTTTCTTCAGATTTGGAGAAATGCTGCATTCCATCATTTTTTTCTCTACAGTGAATGGGTGCCGTCAGAATGAGAGTCTTAGCAGCTGATAAAATCCAATCAGTTAACATCTTGAGAAATGTTGCATGTTTGTATGAAGCAGATCCATCAATGCGTTTTAACGTCAAACCATGAAGTCTCATGTTGACTTCAACGTCTCATGTTGTTTCTACCCACATATTTATTAAGAACCAATCAGGACTGTTTTTTGGTGCTGTGCAGATTTCTCCTGCTCCAGACAAGACTTCACTTGAGGAAGTGCTATTATTGGATAGAGGCCTCATAATTTAGCCATTTTGATGTTAAAAATGTCTTAATGATAGATTTGTTTCTTACAAACATGCAGCTTTTGTCTTCTCAAGTCATTAATTGCTGGATTGGAGTGGTGTGGATTATTGTGATGTTTTTATCAGCTCTCATTCTGACGGCACCCATTCACTGCAGTGCATCTATTGCTGAGACAGTGATGCAGTGCTGCATTTCTCTAAATTTTATGAAAAAACGAACGAATCTCGGATGGCCTGAGGGGGAGTCAACATTAAGCAAATGTTCATTTCAGGGTGAACTATTCCCTTTAATGCACATTTGCATTTGCATTGCGTTGCGCAGCGTTTTTTCAGTGTCTCGGGTCTCCTCCGAGCACTCACCCGTCTTCCTGTACTATAAGTGGAAGCCGTTTCCTAGAATAATATTTCACTGTCAGAGCTGTCAGTAAGACGAAGCATCGAGCGCGCATCTCCGGCTCCGACGCTAACTTAATTAAAACCCGGATGCTAAATCAGAGCGAGGACCACCGTGAAGGATGCGCGCGCGCGTTATTGGATCCTCATGACCTTTATAGACGAGGACGGTTCACTGGTTCATTACGTCACGCTGTACTTTAGTGTCATGTAATAGTTCCTGTGTGGATTTGGGACGTGATCAGCAGATGCATATGCAGTCATGACTACACGCGACTGCTTCTCTTCGCATGGCTGAGATTTTTTAAAAGGCCTTGCAGCAGGGCATTATGGGAGTGTGTGTGTAAAAACAGCATACTGACTCACTCTCTGACCAGTGCGTACACACCCTGATCCTCTATTTTTATGCTTGTACACCTCTGTAATCTGAGTTGTGTGCCAGGAGGCTCACTCTTATAGCCCTGATCTCATGTGTTTACTAACCACATCCGGCCGGCCCATTATACCGCAGGCATTTCTAACATATTACAAAAAATATGATTTTAGCTGGATTTATCTGAATTTCAGGCCACATATTTGACTTTGTAATTGGTTAAAAAACATTCAAAATGTTACTTCAAATAAACTTAAAACTAAATAATATATCAATAAAATAAATTGAATAATATTTTTCTTTTTAATAAATAAAGTATTAAAATATTTGTATTATTTCCTGTTGTTGTAAAACAACATTTTTGACGTTTAGTTAACCTGAAGAAAAATGACAAGTACTTATGAATTAACTCTTGGGACTTTTGTACTGAAATAAACGTTTGTACCCACCAAAAATCTAAAATAAATACATTAAAAAAAAAATAAATATATATATATATATATATATATACACATACACAACACTATAAAATTGCATACTAGAAAAATGAAAACATAAAATGTGTATAAAACATAAATCAAAGTCATGATAAAAGCCATAGTTTGTAAATGATTATGAAGTCACACTGCTAGAAACAAAATCAATTCATTCAAGTTTTCTTCAGTATGTTGTCAAACGATTAATTGCATCCAAAATAAATGTTTTGTTACATAATATGCTATATGTGTGTTCTGTGTATATTTATGTAAATATAAATAGATACACATTCATGCACAAGAACTGTGGCAACGTCTCCAAGATGCTTCAAAAAACCTACCTGGAAAGCTCCCTGAAAAACTCTGGACAGCCTCGGAACAGAAGCTGTTTTACCAAAAGATGTAATACCAAATTTAATTTAGTTAATAGAAGTAAATTGATAAATTAAATCTATTTATATATTATTTTTTAAAAGCATCCTCATTTTACTGCATTTTTACACGAGTGTCTAAAAGATTTCCAGGTAGTTTTTTTCTTCATCTTGGAGACGTTGTTCTCCACAGTTCTTCTAGATTGAGTCTGTCTCAGCTTGTTCTGTTTCTTCATGTGATTCCAGACCGACTGATGATGATCAGATCAGATCTCTGTGTGGAGCACTGGCTGTTATCAGACAATAATCTCACTGCATTATTACAATTAATGACATAAATCATATTTCCAACTGACACACTACCGCAAAAGAAGAAATAACCCACTTAAAACCATTTTCTGTTGGTGAAAATACTAGTGGCCTAAGTTGTTTATATATTAAATGTATTTGTTTACAATATGAACAAACAAAAACATTTATTTTGGATGTGATTAATCATTTGACAGCACTAATTTTTATGCATATCATAATCAGTGTCTACAATATCAAATGTTAGATAGCAGAAATGCCAGGCTTGTTACTGTAGGGTGTAGGTTTGGCCGGAGATTCAGCAGTGTTTCTGCTACAAAATCATTGTAATTTTCTAATTGCCGGTTAATCTGTGTAATCAGTTACTCCTTCCAGCAGTTGTGTGGAATTAAAGCAGAGCTAATTATCCGAGCGGTAGGTGCAGGACCGAGAGACGAGCTGAATACGAGCCAAAGATAGAGCCAGAGGGAGAGTTTTACAGTACATGCATATTCCTGCTGTACTCTCAGAAATAAAGGTACAGAAGCTCTCACTGGGGCATTCAAAAGGTACATGTTTGAAAGGATTCATTCTGGTACCTTGAAGGTACATATTAGTACCTTTAAAAAGGTACCACCCCAGTGAGAGATTTTGTACCTTTATTTCTGAGAGTGTGTAATGCATATAGTTTATACAAATGAAAGAGTTTTACTAAAGCTTCCTTGCTGTCTGTTTTTTTTAAGTCCGCATCCAAACTGAAACTGAACGTTTGGCCACACAAATGTTAGGTATAGTGCATATTTAATTGGGACTGAACTGTTTTTATTAATACTTTTCAAGCAAAGCAAAACACTGTATCAGAAAATAACTGGAACAACTATAACTTGGCTTCAGTCTCTATTCTTGGTCCAAACTGTCACAAATCCTTGTGAATGTCAGCTGATGACAATGATTGTCATATTAACCAGCTGAAACTCCCCGCTGGGTCACTGGTTAGATATTTGTTGTGAAAATGTGCTTGTTATTAACTTTGTGGCTGACGAAAAAGCTGACAAAGACATATCAGGTATGTTTTCTTTCTGTTCTTGTAAGAAATCACCTGCTAGTCAGATGAAGAACAAAGTTAATAATAATTAATAGTGTCTGTTTGCCAAAAAAAAAAGCAAAACATGTCTAAAAATACTGCTAACGTTAGAGTTTGTGAAAAACAAAACATTGTGAAAGGTGGAAATTACAAAGCTTGTATTTTGGTCAATATAGTGAAATATTTCTTGTGAATAACAATAATATTTATATTAAATTAATAGGGTATTTCTTCAAAAGAATTGAGCTGTAATAGAATGAAATGTTGGATATTCAAATTATAATGGTTTCAAAAATTAAGCCTGTATGTAATTAATCTGGTGTTTTTTTTACATAGATGTTACATAGATGTACGTTTAATGATAAAATAACACTTTTCTCCGTGGTACTTTTATATTATTCACAACCTAGTGGTAATAAAAGCCATGACACTTTACAAAAAGGTGTCATTTGTTAACATTAGTTATTGTATTAACTAACATGAACAGCACATTTATTGAAAATACAGTTCTATGTTTATTCATGTTAGTTCATAGTGTATTAATGTTAATGTTAACCAACACAACTTGTGATTGAAAATGCATGTTAACCAGGCGACCTTAGTGTTAAGTGTTACCATAAAAGCTATACAAACTGTGCACTTATTGCCTTCTGCTTCAAAAAGTTCTTACCTGTGAGAATTCTTTTATCTTAAGGTCAGTTCAAGGAACAGTATAGAAAGTAGTCACCTTTATTTATATAGTGCTTTTAATAATACAGATCTTGTCAAAGCACTGAACAGTATCAAATTGGAGAATAGACTGTGTATAATGATGAGATTAAACACTCGATTTTCATTTAAAGGCGTTTGTTTCATTCAGAATGTAGTGCTGTCAAGCAATTAATTGCAATTAACCACATCCAAAATACATAATATATGTGTGTGCACTGTGTATGTATCATGTGTATATAAATACAAACATACAACATGTAGATATTTAAGAAAAATATGTTGTTTATATTAAATATATAATGAAATATTTTCAAAATAGGCTCATATGTTGTATGTGTGTGCCTTTATATATAATACATAATATAATTGTGTGTACTGTGTATATGTAAGCAACAACTTCGATGCGATTAATCACGGTTCATTGTTTGACAGCACTAACAGCTATTAGATTGTATAATCAACATCATAATAGATGATTGAGTTAGAATTTTAATTGTGTAGTGTATAAACATGAAGGAGTGCGTACTTTGATGCTTGAAACAAAGGGGTGCTTTGTGAAATGCAGTATTTTTTATTTTTATCATATATATTTATTTATTGTGTGGTGAGCTCCGCTGTGACATGTGAATGTCTTTTTGGGATTCATAAAGCCAAATCAAATGAAATTAATGACAGAAATGTCATTTTTAGGTGAACTAACTCTGTAAAATGTAATCCCCCGGTTTCACAGAAAAGACTTAAAGGAATAAAATAGGCTCATTTTGCAACTTACCTAGAGTTAAACAATTGAGTTTTACCGTTTTTGAATCTGTTTAGCTGATCTCTGGGTGTGGCGGTAGCACTTTTAGCTTTAGCTTAGATAATTGAATCTGATTAGACCATTAGCATCACGCTTAAAAATGACCAAAGAGTTTTAGATAATTTTTTTTTTAGACCATAGATTTTTTGTTTCTATTTTAAACTTGTCTGTTCTATACATTGTGTACTAAGACTGATGGAAATTATGTTAAATAATTTTCAGGCACTGCGTAATATCACTGTGCCCAATGCACTTACAGTATGGCTGCAAAGTTCCTTGATTATTACACTGGAATGAGAATATAGTTCTTAGCTATATCAGCCTAGAATATCTCAACTTTTCATTTTCATTCATCCGTCAGAGTCAAGTTTTAAACTAAACTAAACATTTTTAAACTAGATGCTAACGGTCTAATCAGATTCAATGATCTATGCTAAGCTACAGCTAAAAGTGATCCACCACCAGACCCGCAGATCAGCTGAATGCATTCAAAAAAGTCAAAACTCGACTGTTTAACTCTAGGGGAGCTGGAAAATGAGCCTGTTTTCAAAAAATATAGTGGCGTGTTCCTGTAATCCTAGTCTAAAATGCAAGTTTCATCTAAAAGAAACTTGCGCTGGGGGATCTTAAAATGTCAGTGCCAGGTTCAGTCTAAGCCTTGTCTGTGAAACCGGGCCAATTATAAGTATTCTGGGTGAATGCCTAAATAAAACGGCAAACCTTAAATATCCCGTTCTAACACTTGACTTTGCCAGGGGTCCTGCCCTTGTGTCTGTTATTATGGGTGAATGATTTCTCAAACAGAGGGCCCTTTCTCTCTTTCTTTCCTCCAGCCTGCACCTGTTCCCGCTCACCCTACAGCCAGTCACACAGTCTTCATTAGCGCAGCTGCTGCTGTCCCTCAGCCCTCGAGTCAGGAAGTCCGATTAGATACAGAATGTCACCTTGCCCATATCAAGTGCTGGAGACCAGAATAAGACACATGACGCCGGTGCCAATTCACATCAGTGAGTGAGTAAACACTGCAGAAACTGCCATCTTATCTAGAGGTGTTTGCACAGCTCAAAATTCAGTGTCGAAATTCAATGCTGCATAAAAGCCAGACTAAATTATGTCTACTCGGACCCAGCCGTTAGCGTCAAAGCATACAGCTGTAATTGCTGTGTAAATGCATCTATGTTATCTCTGTGCAGCATTAAGCAAAGTCTCATAACCGCTAATTCACAAGCGCTTCTGTGACACCTTCACAGTGTAAATCTAGCACAGGAGTATATATGCTCTCTCCATATAGCTATACCTCTATTAGAAATATTGGTTATGGATTATTTGTTATTTGAGAACTTTGTGTAGTTCATTAAATTGTATTAAAACAGTAAACAGATAAATATTAAAATGTATAATTTATTAATGAGATCAAATATCGCATGCATTTATTTACTTTTAGAATGCATTACATATAAAAGTTTTACCAAAATGCAAGTAATGTATCTTTCCCCCTACAACTGACAAATGAAAATGCTTAAAACAAGAATATAATTTAATATTTTTATATTAATTTAGTTTTCTGAGAAATGCATATAAATGTATAAATTTAAGTCAAGAACAAATTTCTCACAATGAGATAATAAATAAATAATAAATAAAACTGTCGTGTTTTGCTTTGAATTTAGGTTTTTATGCATAAATTCACTTAATTTGTATGCTTTTCTCACTTTATATTTAATTTTTTGTATGCCCAGTGCATATAGGTTGATTTAAGAATGTTGACAAGAACACTGAGAAATAAAATCATTTTGTGCAGCATGTAGATTGTGTAGACAAAGTGTTTGACTTGAGCTTGAACTCTCAGGTGTTTGTTTTGTCAGCAGAAGTGAGCTGACATGCTTCCGTGTGTGTGTGTTGAGTATCAGTGTTTTCACACAGCCCAGGTGTTGCTTACTTCACGAGTCCATCGTATTTCACAGCAAACTGCTCAGGGTCACTGATAAGACTGCGCTTCAGAGAAACTCGCTGGACGCGTCTTTATAGCCGAAGAAAATCAACTGTCTTTTCTAAAATGAAACAAGAATAATTTTTCTAATCCTTCCGTTATTTTGACTTAAACTCCCAACTAAGCACATTGTTGGAAGGACGGATGAGAGCTTCAGCTCTGAAATGAGGCGAGAGTGCTTGACATTTCAGAATATTACAGCTTTTCTCTGTAAGGGTATAAGGGTATATAAGGGTTCTGGGTAATTAAACAACTCCCAAACAGACCCATTCAAATTATCTTTTGACATTTAAATCAGTGGCGGTTTACCTCCAGAACTGCCCAGATGATTTGAATAACAGACCAAAGAAACCTGCCGGGCGAGTGTCTGTACGTTAGCTTGTGTTACAGTGGAATATCAATATCTAGAAAGAAAATTTTGCATGTACAGCAGGGTTCCCACGCTCATAGTGAATGCCATTTTAATGTAGTAAAATCTGTTGCTTGAAAAGTGGCTTTTAATGGCGACAAATATTGCTGATTAATAAATAAGGGCTAGACACTGTAGGGGAATTTTTACATATTAGAGTCAAAAGTTTTTACAGAGGGAGTTTTGGATGTCTAATTTCAGTCCGGATATAGGCAGGAATAAAAATGTAAGGTTTGGTGTGTGTAAATGCTTCTGAAGTGAGATTTATGGCTCAGTGTAGGAGAAAAAACTCATGGCCTTTAAAAAAACGGAAATAATTAAAGTGAAAGAAACTATGGAAACCTGTTTTCACCACGCGATAAAAATAAATACAACTTTTAAAAAGTCAGAATTGTGAGATATGAACTTGCAATTGTGAGAAATTACTAACAGTTGCATGATATAAAGTTTGAATTGTAAGAAATGCAGTTGCAATTCTGAAAACAGAATTTTTTTGTCCTTTATAACTCACATTTGTGTTTATATCATGCAGTTCTGACTTTATGCCTCACATATGCAAGTTTATATCTCACAATTTAGAGAAAAAAAAGTCAGAGTTGTGAGGTTAAAAGTCACAGTACCATTTTGTTTTTTATTGGATGATGGAAATGGGCTTCCATAAAAAACACTTAACTGTCTTTTGGATGTTTTCTTTCCACTAGTCTGGAAAAAAAGTGTTTTTGCCTGCAGTGTTAAGTGTTGTTTGTGCAGAGCACACCACCAAGATGTAGATGAGTTCCTTTCATCAGATTTGGAGAATTACATCAGTTGCTCATCAACCGGTGCTCTGCAGTGAATGGGTGCCGTCAGAATGAGAGTCAAACAGCTGATAAAAAAAATCTACACCACTCCAGGCCATCAGTTAACATCTGGGGAAGACAAAAGCTGTGTGTTTGCCTAAATATGAGTCTTCTGTCCTTAATATTGCTTTCTCCAGTGGCAAAGTCTGAATAAGGAGAGAAATATGTCAAAGCCAAAACAGTTCAATACAACTCTTTGGGTGGATTTTGATGTGAGAGACAGCAGTAGATGGACATTTTCATTGAAGGAAGCATTATTATGGAATATAGAAGTAAAAAATCCCTTGATGCTGGTTCTGTTTTGTCCAAACACACAGCTTTATGTTAATCAATGGACAGATTATAGTGATGTTTTTACCAATTGTTGGGACTCTCATTCTCACGGCACCCATTCACTGCTGAGCATCCATCCATCCATTTCTACAAATTTCTAAGTTCATCTGCGATGATTGTAGAAGTGTGGAGGTCACTGGTTGGGAGAAGAGTGGTTGTTTATACAGGAGTCTGAATGAGGGGTGTGTTTTCTCAGCGGGACGCTCCCACCCTTTCCTCTATGATCGTCTCCCACTCATAACCACTGCTCAAAAACACCGGCTTTCTACCCTTTAGCCCTTAGAGGACAGATACTGTATATCCTTCTGTGTACACAATGATCAACATCATCCTTTACAATGCAGAAAACGGCATATTTGTGTCTGTTTGTACTCTGAAAATATGTGGAACGTTCTAATTCAGTCTGTCCTTAAGTGGAGGCATCAACAGGAGTCATGTGCGTTTTGTTGAGGATCAGATCATCTGAGGAAAACACTGCTCTCTGCTCTGTCGTCTGTTGAGTGTTTAGACAAGCAGTCAGAGAGACCAGATATTGGTCATAAAGCTGCAGATGAAGCGTGTTTGTTTTAAAGGTGTGAGCGTCTGACTGTGAGGAAGTGACTCCAACGGAATGTTTCAAGACTCTGGCTCCGTTCCAATCCTCAGTGACTGGCCTAAATACACAGGATCCCTTTCCCTAAGAGAGCACTGGTTATGAATATACTTTGGTAGTTTGTATTTGTTTAATATGAAAATATTTCATATTTATTGTAATATATTATAATAATATTGTTATTTATAGAATATCTAAAACGCGTATGTATCGGGTGTGTAGCACGAGTCTTGAAAAGTGAATCTTTGATCACCCCCAGGTGACTGGCTGCAGTACAGGTCATAAACTCCCGCCCTCTCCACACGAGAAAAAAATAATAAATAAATGTGTACCAGATATTTAAACACTGTCTATTAATTAAACCATACTGAAGGGGTTTATAGTCTATACACTTTGGGTTCTGTGTAGACTCATTAAGGTCTAAACTGTGCTTCCCCCTCCTCAAGTGATCACACTTTCACAAGAAAAAACACCAAGAGGGCATATTGGCTCCCTTTGTAGGCAGCAGACACAAGACAGTTCTGTTTAGTTCCCCGATAGAAACACTCTCACTGTGAAACAAAGTAAACTAGAGGAGAAACTCTCAGACGTAGCAGCACACATTGCCAATCAGGGATCAAAGCACAGGAAGTGGATTAGAGGGGTGCATGCTGGGAGATTAGAGGGTGTGAGGTGCCTCAGCCAAGAGCCCTTAAAATATATCAACATGTCCAGCTGCAAACACACACACAAACTGTGTCGTCTTGTGCAGTGGTGGAATGTAACGAAGTATTTGTACTTTGTTACTGTACTTAAGTACATTTTTACGTATCTATACTTTACTTAAGTAAAAAAAATAATGCATACTTATACTTTTAC
>JAUMHI010000037.1:1318847-1330774 GCA_032359435.1 Enteromius unitaeniatus | reverse complement strand
TTGGGGTGTTTTAGATCATTGCTAGGTTGTTTAGGTGGTTGTTAGGGTGTTTTATGTTGTTCTTGGTTGTTTCAGATTGTTGCTAGGGTGTTTAGGTGGTTGTTAGGGTGTGTTTTGTTGTTTTGGGGTGTTTTAGATCATTGCTAGGTTGTTTAGGTGGTTGTTAGGGTGTTTTATGTTGTTCTTGGTTGTTTCAGATGGCTAAAGATGTTTAGTGTTCTTTGGTGGTTTAGATTGTTGCTATGGTTTTTAGTGGTGTATATGTAGTTGCCAGGGTGTTTGTGTGGTTGCTAGGTGTTCTCAGCAGTCAGAAGTCAGTAGCTTGCTGTGTTGTGGTCTGTAGATGAGGCAGAGCAGAGAGAACCGTGTTGATCTCTAGGGATGTTCTGCTGAAGTGAGCTGGAAGACGCTGGTTGTGTCTTAATGCAGGAGGGCTGGTGAATCACTCTGTTAATGTGTGCTCTTCCTCAGGAGCCAGAGGAGAAACGCCTGTCCATTTAACTCTCCCTGTGCACTCCTGACTCCGCCTGATGCATTTTTAACAGCGTTTGCAGTGCAGATGTTTTATCCTGCCAGTACACAGGTTTCAGTCCAGTGATGTAATTGTGTTGATTAAACATTGGTTTTGCCAGTTCTCATTTCATTTGAGTGTCATTTGAGTAGACAGCATGCTGGACAGTAAGCAGGACACTAGTATTACATTCCCAGTGCAACTGATGATCATGTTTACGTCACTGAATCTGTGTGTGTCTGCATTAATAATGTTGATGTTCTCCATGTGTCTCCTGCAGTATCATCATCCTTCAGGCTGAGCGATGAAGCCGTATTGAACGTGACATTCATTACCGCCTGCAGGTATTTATACATACAGAAACAGTAAACATACTGCATAGTAAACAAGAGACATTTTTTAAAAATAATATACACTGACAAAATAATGTGGTTTTTAAATTATTTTTTTTTTTTACAAAAATTTACATTTTTATAAGGTAAATAGAGTTATCTGATTGTGAGTTATTATGGATATTTTTATTACAATTTTTATTTTTGGGAAAACAATATAATTTTATTTGATTAAAAATTGCATGTAGTTTTGGATGCAAAGTTATTATGTTTTCATGTTTGAAAGATATGAGTTATAGATGAGTTTTTTTTTAATATTTGCGTTTTTTTTACTTTGCATTTTATTTTATAATTTTGCTTATTTTTGGAAGTAATATAAAACAATAAAAATGTAACTAATTGTTATTTTATTTTAGTTATTTTTGGGAAATATCATACAACAATATCATTTTAGTTTATTAAAAATTAATGGAACCAACTTTTGGAACGAGTTGTTATATTTTAATGAAATAATTATCTGAATGTGAGATTATATAGATACGTGGCAATTTTTATTTTATTTTATTTGAAAATAATATTTCATAAAATGTTATATAATATTACTATTACTACTGTTTAATTTTATTTAAAATAAATGCAACTAATATTCAGTGTTGTGTGTCCAGCGTTTAACTCGTTTATGGAGGCGTGTGACCTTTTTCACTCAACACGATTGACATTTTTATGCTGTGCTTTTGAAGGATACTTGAGAAAATGAAATATCCGACACCTGTCAAAATATTTTGGGTTGGGACTTTCGTCTTTAGCCTGATATTACTTATGTATGAATCTGCATTCATAGGTGATGAATGACATGGAATAAATCATAACCCATTGTTTCGAGGATGCGTAATGACTAGCAATTAAACGAGCAGCGAGACAATGTAAACGTGCTCATTTAATATGCATGAGCTCAGAAGCGGATCTGTTAAAAACACATGCAGATATCTCTGAAATCTCATTTCCATCTCCACATGCTAAATGAAAAATGTGTTTTTATTTCTATTCTTAACCCTGCTGCCAATTGGTTCTTGTTAACTAGTGGCTAATGAACCTCCGTTCTTCTACAGTCGCTTTATCTTCATTGCTGAATAATTGAGGCTTGCAAATTGGCTGTTTGCATTGTCTCCACATGCAACAATTAATTGTTTGTGTGCTGTCTGGAGGCGAGATGAGACTAGACGGCGTGTCTTTCTGTTTCTGTCTGGTTTTGTTGTGTGAGCTGTAGGTTTTATTGGAAATAGCCAGAGCCATTCAACAGATCTCCAAGGTCAGGACCACAGGATATTATTGTGTGTGTGTGTGTGTGTTTCTCTCCCACTTCTGCGTCTCTGGCCAGAGAAACATGTTATTGCTCTGAGAATGCTCTTTCTCAAAGACATACTGTCATTTACACAGCCTTTGTATCTCATTTAAGCATCAATCTGCTCTCGGAGGTTCTCCAAAAATGATACAAAAGAAACAAAAACACAAATAAGGCAAATGTTGAGCTGTGTGTAGAGCAGCTATTATAGATATTTTATTTATTTTATTATTATTAAATGGAAAAGAATAAGGAGAGAGTCATCATAATGTGAGTTATAAAATGTATTAGGCTCTTTTTTATTTCAATTTCATTTCATTTTTATTTTTAATTATAGCAATAGTTATTTTAGTTATTTAAGTTTATTCAATTTTAATTAATTAATTAATTAATATATTTTTTAAACTGTAAAGAGCAGTAACATTTTATTTTAGTTAAACAAATTATGACTTTTATAGCAAGTAATTATACGTTATAAACATTATATATATATTTTATTACTTTCAGCCTAGCTGATGTCAGCCAAATTATAAATTTTATTTTGTAAATGTGAGTTATAATGGATATTTAAAAATTCCTTCAAATGTCATTTTTTAATTAATTAATTAATTTATTTATTTATTTTATTAAACTCCTATTTAATTTAATTAATTTATTCCAAAAATATCATTGTCAGTTTCATAAAATTTTATTTATTGTTATTATTATGTGTATTTGTGTTATTTTATTATTTTTCTGAAAATAAGACTTCACATTGATTTATTATATTTCTTCTGATTGTTTGAAGGAGAAGAGAGTGTGATTCTCTCAGACAGAAGCGCTCTTGTTCTGCAGTATCTGCTGGACATCTGACTCTCTTCTTCTCTTACTCTGAGGTCACAATGACACTTTTATCACTGTGTGTTTTCTTTCGTTCTCTCACAAAAGCTGGACGAAGCGTTCCGGATGGACGGAGAACATTTATCAGCCGTCCTGTCCCAGATCATTCATTCAGTCATACAGTCAATCATTCATTAGATAAGCAAATATCAAAGCAGGCGGATTATAGGAAGCATTCTGCTTTAAAATGATAGAATCTATAGAACAAGTGCAACATTTTAAAAAAATGTTACATGAATCTTTCGAAAGTAAACATGCATGAATGATATATATATATATATTGTGCTAATATTTTAGGAACATTATTAAATACTTATTATTAGAATTAGAATTATTATTTGTTAAATGTTTTCGAAATAAAACCTTTTATGAACAAACATTTTCTGTAATGTTGAGAAAGCATTGTCAGAACATTCCCTGGTGGCTAGCTCTTGATCGGAAAGGGCTTAGATGTTTGTGCTGAAAAACAAGATACAAAAATGAATAAGAAAATAATTTTTCTCAGTTTGTCCCCTAATTTTTCTTGGCCGTGACGTCTCTGACACATGAGGTCCACGCGTATGGAAGCATGTGTTCACAAAAGAGCCTTGTTCTGCAGGCCTTGGGGTAAAAGAGTGTGTCGGAGTCTGTGTCCAGGAGTCCCGTCCTGAATTATCTGCAGGCTGACTGCACCTGGCCTGCGCTCCGAGGGTTTTGGGATGGATCGGGGTCAGATGGTCGGGACACAGGCTGTTTAATCTGAAACGCCGCCCGCGTCACGCAGAGCTAAATACACAGAGCTAAACGACGGCCATTATCAGCAGGGCATCACGGGTCAGGATGGAGTGGCCCGCGGGGCCCCGTCCATTATATAACACAGTGTACAGTGATCCGACGACAACCAGAACCAATCACACCGAAGACAAATAAAGAGAAACTGTTCAGCTCTACTGCATACAGAGAGCTCTTTCTTTGTATTATATGTAAATATGTAATGTTATTATATCTAACCATTATATTTAATACAATATATAAGAGTGGAGTCTATATAAAATGTTAACAGTAAATAGTTTTTTAAATATTTGTAATATTTTATTTTAAATTAACCTTTATTTCAAGTAATAGTTTTGTTAATGGTCTTAATTAATGGTTTTAATTAACTAACAATTTTGAACAATTTAATTATTTTTATTGATATTTAGTAGTTTTATTTACTTTAGTGCTTGATGTTGAATTATACAAAAATTAAATTAAGTACCTGCAATAAAGTTACATTTTATTTTATTTTGTTTCATTTAACATTTATTTTTAATGATTTTATTTTTATATGTTTTTTATTTTTGTCATTTTTATAAGTCTTTGTAATATATTACTATTTATTTTATTTTATTTATTTGAGTTTATTTAGTTTTAGTAATTTTAACACATTTCAAAAATAAAACGGAAATTAAATATGATTTCTACCACAACATATTGACAATATCATATCAAAAGCAATTACAGTACACTCTAAAAAGACTGTTTTAAAAAGACCCCATATTATTTATTATAATTTTATATTATCACCTGCAGTGGGACATGAAATATTATTTGTTCTGATAACCAGTACTGCCTGAACTGTAGTAATGATGTGTTAGATCTACAGTTCTTTTGCTCAAAAGCCGTTTTGTTTTGCATTTGTTCTCTGTCTTTCTTGGAATTTCCATAAGAAATGATAGTTTAAATGTGCACAAAATTGAAAACACTCAGATCTTCTTTTACTCTTTTTGAGTGAACATTACAACAAGAAGCATACATTTAGTCTGTTGCTATTTTAGCTGCTTGTGAGCATACTGTGTGTGTGTGTGTGTGTGTGTGTGTGTGTGTGCACATAAAGGGTCTTTTGTACGGAGCGAGTTTCAGGCGTGTTTCGCCCGCGGTGGATTTCTCCTCCTTTATTAAAGCAGAACACATGTCTGTATGCATGACAGTGAGCATTAGAGCAAGCTCTTCTCTGTTTCTTCTTCAGCTGATCCCCTGCTGCTTCAGCCTGTAGTGTGAGGAAACATTAATGTTGACATACTCTGGTAGAACGTGAAACACTAATATGAATATTAAAAATTAAATATATGCACCCTATCTACTAATATGATTTAATTTCAATAATTTACTCAATTATTAAATCTATTTTTGTTTTCGTGGATTCATATTTTATTAATTGTAAATAATTGATTATTAAGTATAAACACTCTAGCAACTCCATAGCTACATGCTGGAAATGTCCTTGGCAACGAAACAGCATCATCCTGACAACCACTTGCATAGAGATGTTTTGCATTTGATTTTTATCGTCTAGTCTTGTATACACCTGTATATTTACATTAAGAAAAGTACATGCACTTTTAATGACAAACTGAAGGTTTCCTCTGGGTCTGGGAAGCACCTGGTTTCCTGTCCTCTCTGAACACGCTGCCGTTCTCATGAATAAAAGATGCCGTCGTTAAACTAAGTTTAATAGTTTCAATAAAAGCTCCTTCCAGAGAGATAAGCTGTCACATTAACTTAATATTCATTTCCTAAATGTGCCTCTCAGGGCTTCCATGGCCAAATTAAATCTCAATTCGTATTTGTATTTTTCATGTCTTTATGAACTGTGTCAACCTGGTTAGAAAAAAGTAGTTGGAATTAGATGATGCTGAATTTTACTGTATTAGAGTGCACTGTGCGGCGAGGGTTGTGTGTGAGCAAAGAACACAGCTCGTAATAACTCAGAGCCCATAAACGTGACCCTATTTCAGTTCTGCATGAGTAAATCTTGATATAAACTTCAGAGAACATTCACAATTGAATACCATTAATTTTCCAAACATTGAATGTTTGAAATGTTCATAAACGTTTAGAATAGTTTCTCTATCGCTTTGGAAAGCATTTAAAATCATTTATCACATGTTGCAAAATGATCAAATAAAATATTCCCTTCATTTTCAAATAAACATAAAAAATATTTTTAAAACATGTAAATAATATTTTAAACATTAAGATGTTTTAACTTCAAAACGTTGTTTCTGGACAAAGTGCGAGCCATTGATCCATAATAATGCTTCCCTCAGTAAAAAGTGATCTTGTCTGAATCGGGAGAGAAATCTGCACGGATTAAGCTCTGTTTGCAAGCCAAACCAGTAACAGGCAAAAGGAGATATTTTGTTTGTATTTCATATTTTGGCAAATATTTTAGCTGGAAGCAACAGTTTGAAGTTAAATTTGATGGATTTGTTTCAGGTTTTATTTTCTCCAGATGATAACTGCTGGACTGGAGTGCTGTGGATTACTGTAATGTTTGGACTCTCATTCTGACGGCACCCATTCACTGCAAGTGCAAGTGATTTAATGCTACATTTCTCTAAATCTGATCAAGAAACAAACTCATGGCTGAGGGTGAGTAAACCTTCGGCAAATGTTCCTTTTTGAGTGAACTATATCTTTAAAAGGAAGCTGTATTCTGTAGTATTCACACTTAGGACAGTTGAAAGATGATTGTAAGCGGTCATCTTTCCTGACTTTGGAAAGTTTGACATGCACCGTGACACTGGAGCAGTCCATATTATTGTGTTCACCACGCAGCTATCCATCCTTGTGTGTGTGTGTTCAAATGAAAAGCTCTTTGTTGGCAGCTGAAATGTGTGTGTGTGTGTGAGAAAGTTGTTTTCAGCACAGAAATGCACACAAATGCTTTGAAAAGCGTCCTCTGCTGAGCTCCCGGGCTGTAATTTGGTGGGTGTGGACGGCCCTCGACACGCGCTGGCATTTCACTGCTGTACTGAAGATGACAGATGATCGGTTGTCATGGTAACCATCCAAGTGATGATGCACTACCCCATGTGTGTTACATTTTTTGGGATGCACTGAGAACCTCTGAACCCACCTCACACAGTCTTTTTGGAAAATGAATGGGTGTTTAAGGAATAGTTTCTGTTCTCATGTTTTTCACATAAATATATATGTATATAATTTTTATGTTTTTTTATTTACGAATGTTGTTACTTCATGCATACACACACACACACACACAGGTTTTATTTTCATTTTTGAGATTTTTGCCATTTTCTTAGCTTCATAGTTAAGTTTATTAATAGTTTTTATTTATTTTTATTTCAGTTTAATTTGAGTTATTTTACAAAAACCTTGCATTTGCAACTAACTGAATTAAATGATTTAATTGTATTACAGCTACATTACCATTTATTTTATTGTTTTGTTCTTTTCTGTGGTTAGTTAGTTAGTTTAGCTTTAGTTAACAATAATAATACTGACTCAGAGCTTCAGGAAGGTATACTGAAAAATGCATTAATATGACTTTCATGCTAGAATTTTTGAATTCTAGTGCACAGGTGTATAAATCAGCATCCACTTCTGATGCATTTCTTTGAAACTGTTACTCTAATGTGAAACTGTCAGTCAGTATTTGGCTGCTAAACCTCTAAATACTGGGTGTCAGGATTTAGCAATTGCCATGACAACAGTAACTGTGACGCACAACTGGGAGTTGCTCCACTGAGAGCCGGTCAGTACTTTAGTGAAGTCTGCAAACACGCACAGATTTTGGCTGGTTTGTGCCTGGCGGCGGTGGTAACTGGCTTATGTGACAAAAGGAACTTTTTCCAGGAAACTGTATCAGTTGTTAAAGCCATATGGGGCCTCAGGGAAAGCTTGCGTATGTGTGTGTGTGTGTGTGTGTGTGTGTGTGTGTGGGCCCAGATAGTCTTACTGTCTCTAGGTGTGTCTGAGGATGTGTCTATGTTGGGTGGTGGCAGTAAGGTTGCCCTGGTTTCCTTTTACTGCCTCTGTATGAGCTCAGCGGCTAAAATAAGAAAAAGTGATATGAACACTCTGCCAACGTGTCTAAAGAAAACGGTCAGCAAAATAAACGAGCTTTGGAAACCTGAACGTCAAATCCCTGCTAACAGGGAACACTCTTATTAACATTCTGGTACACTGTTTATAGAAGCCTTGCTGAAGTAATCTGGCTTTTAATAATGTTCTCAAAACATAAGCACAAAAAATGTCATGTAATAAATGTCAAAGAATTTTTCCCTAAAATGTTTACGTTGTGTTAATGTTACTTGTTTCAGAATGTTATGAGAACATTCCCATAATTTTTGCTGAATGATTAAACGGAGGGCTTCCTAAAGTGTTCATAACTAAGAAGACATTATTTTTAGACAACATTGATGTTCATTGTTTTCAGAATATTCAAAAGTAACATTTACATTCCAAAAATTTAAAAAGAATTCCCTTTAGATGTTCAAATATAATTTTTTCAATGTTAATGATTTATAAATATTTTTAAATAATATTTTGAACATTCAGAGGACATTTAAAAATGTTTTAGATGGACTTTCACAGATTTTTATATATATATATATATATATATATCACATTAAAAAGTAACGTTCAGAATTTTCAGAAAATATTTAAAAGTAACGTTCCGTTATATTTCCAAAACAACAAAATGGACCATTCTAGCAAAACTTGAAACATAAAAAAAAAATTACATGTAAACATGCAGAAATTACTTTTTATAACTAAATAGGAACGTTTGCAGAAGACATATAAAAATATAGTATAGTTAAAAAATATAGTTAAAGAGAACAGATTATAATAATGCATCTAAAAAAAAGTACAATATTCTTTTAAACATTTCTGTTTGTGTCTTTCAGGAAAAAGAAGGTTGTTTTGTTTTGAAACAACGTGAGTAAATGATGACAGAATTTTAATATTTCCTTCATTAACTGAATTGAGAACAGTGGGTTGTGAATTTTCATCTGGGTTAATTAGCCACAGAGTCCCCTGGGACCACAAGACTCTCCTTAATTAATTCCTTCCCTTATAATTATATGCAGAATTAATCACATATATATAAGTCTTATTTCAAAACGTTGATTGACTCGCATCCAGACACACCATATTGTTTTACACAATCACTAATGATGTTTTCTGATTTCAGATTCTGATTCTCCTGCAAGTGATTCAAATGAATCAGGTGGAATGGTTCTGAAGCATTCAGATGCTTTGCAGCAGTTTTCTCCCTTTTATTCATCATCAATATCCAGGAAGTTGTCAAGCTCTTTCCCTGAGGATTGCAGTAGCTTAATTTGGTATTTCCTTTTAACTACACAAAAGCAAGAGAGTTTCTTCCCTTATAGACATAATGAATCTGTCTTTGTTATTGAGACTTCCGCTTGCAAATTTAATTTGATGTCTCTGTAATGGTGGCTCGAAGCTGTTCCCTCCTCCGGGTTGTGAATGATAAAAGCGTTTGATGTTATTAATTCATAGCAGGGATGTGATCTTTTATCTGGCCCGTGGAGGAAAGCCAGTTCTGATGATAAAAGTTCTGTTTCTGGAGTTTTTTTCTGAAGCGTCTGAGGGCATGAATTATGCACTAAAACCCTTGATCAGGCTCTGCATCTGAACTCAACTGCTGGTTAATAGCCAGTGCAAATGAAGATATGTGACAGCCTACATATTGTTTATTGTACAGACCATAAAGAGTCCTATAAAGAGTTTTTACAATAAAATCTTATTCATTTTCTTGATTTTTATTATTATTATTTTATCACGTTTTACTATGTAATGTATTTTAGAATACATTTTAAACTGTTTTTAATTGCTAGTATTGTAACAAATAAATGGCACAGCACTGAATTAAAAATAAAATGTTTAAGTAAATAATAAATTATATAGTATTTTTCTTTTATAAGCATTGTCCAATCTTTATTTACAACTATGAAAAAATGTGTTTTATGCTTTTTTTAAATATATTTTTAATTATTGCTGAAATGAGAAAATGTTTATATTTAATAATGTTGTGTTATTATTATTATTATTATTATTATGTAGTATTATAAATAAATACAATTTTAGTAATTATTTACTAAATATATAGGCCGTATAAGTGTTTAATAAAATATGAATTAAAATGTAAAGTAAAAAATAAATAGTTCTTAATTACAATTTTACTGATGTATGAATGGGAATCAATTACAAACAAAATCAATTTTAAAATAATTTATTTTTATGTTAGTCAAATATCTTTGTTTATGAAGTTATATTATATGTAATTATTAATTTTTGTATTGTACGTTTAATAAACTTTAAATGTGTAGTAATTGTAACCTTTTTATTGACATGTTTTATAAACTCAAATACATGCATTTTCATACTAATAATATTCAACTTTATTTGTATTTGATTTATTTGTGTATTTTATAATGCATTTGAAGAACTCTGATATGTAGTGTGCGTGTGGCAGTACATTTAAACAGTATTGTTTTATGCTTGTTTGAATGGAAGTACTTCTGGAAGCACTGCAGCTATTAATCCTTGCAGCTGATCAGATCGTCTGTCCCTGAGAATCAGACGTGTTTGGGATGCTAATCTAATCAGGACCGGTCGCTCCGCTCCATTGATCCCCTTGTACTTCCTCTAGAAACAGAAATAGAGTTTGTCAGGCAGATTGATATGAAGCTTAATCTAATACAGGAAGTACAGCCATAGAAAACATTTCCTCAGTCTGCATTATAAAGAGCTACCAGACTTTCCCAAACAAAAGTCCCTATGGATGCTACCACGGTTGCTACGGTGGTTGATAGGCTGGGGTAACTTGGCCAGGGCATGCTATGTGATATAATATATACTGGTGCCGCTTCATAAAGCAGTGACATTTATCATGTGTGTGTGTCTCATGAAGCTCCTCGGTGAATGGAGCTGATCAGTGTGAGTCTCTGGAGGATGCTTGACTGAAGCTTTACTACAAGAATCCCTGATTAGTATTCAGTGTTCTCTCTCTCTCTCTCCACAGGGCTGCTACTGAACCTCCACACAGATACGGCTGCACTTAAACACCGTACCTGCTACCCTCCGGGAATAAAAAGAAGGCCTGGAAGTTTTCCAGAGCTGTTTATTGTACTTCAGAAGCGTCTGATTACATGTGATTTTCAGTGATGTTCTGAAGAATTAGCAGGCTTCACCGCCGCGCTCTGCTGTTCATTAGCTGGAATCCGAGGTGATCAGGTGTGTTTTGGCGCGATATGCTGCGCCGGTGGGAGTTTAGCTTGTTTTCAGCTCATAGTTGTGCGATCCATGCCGTTGCCATGGAAATCTGCACACTCTGAGGTTTAGCCGTGGCTCTTTGTTTTAGTAAACTCTCTAGCAGACGAGGGTTTGGTGAGTGTAAGGTGTAAACAGAGCTCAAACACCAGGATCACAGTCGCTCTGCTTGCTTTGCCCTCACACTTTTTACTTTTGTTGAAGTTGAAGTGAAAGCACATTGCTTAAAAATGTGGCTTTAACCAAACCTCGCTGCCCCAAATACATCTTAAACTTGCTCACATTTTGGGTGATGTTTAGAACAAACCCCAAACACTTTTGTCCTGATACAGTTTCATTAGAAATGTACAGAAATGTAGTGAGTGCATGCAGCAAATGTATTTCATGTATGTAATGTATTTTATCTTCTGCCAGAATTATAAATAATATATGTTTTTATATATATATTTACAATAATTTCATACTAGATTTAATATAAATCTTAAGTAATATACTGTATATTTATTTATTTTACTTATTTGCTTTGAATCAAATTTCGTGAAGTCTTTTTTATGTATATATATAGTGTATTAATGTATTGTCATACAATATCTTGTTTTGATTATAATAAAAATTTTATTTAATCTGTTGCCAAAAATGTAAATAACATATTTAAATAATATTTGATATAATTTAAGTAATACATTATAAATGCATTTTAAAATACACTCAACAAAAACATAAACGCAACACCTTTGTTTCTGCTCTGATTTTTCATGAGATGGACTTAAAGATCTAAAATTCATTCCAGATACAC
>JAUMHI010000037.1:1283601-1315169 GCA_032359435.1 Enteromius unitaeniatus | reverse complement strand
GTGTATCTGGAATGAATTTTAGATCTTTAAGTCCATCTCATGAAAAATCGGAGCAGAAACAAAGGTGTTGCGTTTATGTTTTTGTTGAGTGTAAATAAACAAATGTTGACAAATATATATATATATATATATATACAGACACACATATTTTATTACTTATTTGCTTCAAATAAAATTTTGTTTTTGAGTACTTATGTACTTACAATACATTTTTAGTTTTACTGACTATATATTTTAAAAGATGTATTATTTGTATGCTAGTCCTGCATTCCTGTACACATTTTCTCTCTAAGTGACCTGACTAACTAATCCGCCTTGGTTTCATCTGGCAGGCGATAAAAGCAGACAAACACACGTTTCTCTCATGCTGAGCAGAATTTTCTCCTCATTTCTGCAAAACCCACAAACTAAACTCAAATTAGTATTCATAAGTTAGCACCATTTTCGTTATGCACATATTAAAATATGCACACACCTCATCAATATGAGATGGAGCATCAGATTGTGGCTTTTATGTAATGCACTCATTTCGAGGAGATCTGATATTCAGAGTCTGTTTACAGTCTCTCTGGTGGGAGAGCGGCAGAGGAGAAGAAGGTAAATACATTTTGCCCACTGCTGTGCTGTGAAACACCATGAATTAAACATGCAAGGCATTCTGGGAGATCGGAGACCAGTGGCTTGGGTGTGAAGACTCATTACTGACTCTGACTGCAAGTTTAAGATGTATGTGGGGCAGCGAGGATTGGTTAAAGCCACATTTTTAAGCAGAAGGCGCAGTATTTCTATTAATTTACAACAAGTTGTTTTTGATTATTTTTGTCATGGAGGTGAAGAATGAGAAATCTAAATATATCAGTGCTGGGGTAATATTGCATGATCAGCACATCTGATGAACCGCAGCCTGAAAACACGATTGATGGCGTTTTACAAACTGACGGCTCATCCCGTGAACCTCACTTCATGCACGCTGATGTCTGTGAACAGCACTCGTGTGATTTATCCACGGCTCAGCGAGCAGCAGAGTCTCTATGTGACAGAGAGAAGATGATTTATGGAGCTGTTTGTTATTCAGAGTCTGGCCTTTGCTGCTTATTACTGGTTTAAACAGCATGTGTGACAGCGTGGAAGCTAATGAGCATCTTAAAAAAACACCTGCAGGTCAGATATCATCCTCACAATTCATTGTAAAATATGATTTATTATGTATTGTATTATATTAAATATGTTGTATTTATTATGCATTTGTAAATATTATATATGTGTGTGTGAATATATGCACTATATATATATAATATATTTTATTAGTGTATATTATATACAGTCAACTGAGCTCTTTTTGAAATGAATCTGTTTTATACGCATCCTTCCAGTCAGTGATTCATTCATAAGTCGTCTGCATGTAAGAATTATTATTGATTTAGTTGGAATAAATTTAAAACAAAGCTTTAATGTCGTATACATTTATCATTTAATTTGAAATAAATGAAAGGAAGTTTTAGTGTTAAATTAAAAACTATTTACACATACTACTACTACTAAGCTATATATAGTCTTATACATTGCACTGATAGGAACTTACTGGTGTTTTAAAATGTTATGAATTACGAAGCAGACTTCGATTTTCTTCATACACAATATAGTTTCTTTTTTATTCCTTTTGTTTTTTTGGGTTGCCATATGAGTGTGTTTTTCTGATTAAACTTCCCTTTATGTCCTCTGTAGACTGGAGAAGAAGATCAGAGATGGATGTTGAAAGTAACAGTCGGTGCGACAGAAGAAGGTCAGTGAAAGTGGAGCGGCGGTCCAGGGCTCTTCAATCATTTATTGCTCTGATGGATGCGACTGTTTTCTTTTCGCCTCTTCCAGAGTTTTCTCTCCGCTCATCCGTGCATGTGCTGAGTGTTGCCACGGAAACCGCGGAGCTGCTACATCATTTCCTGTGCCAAGTGTTACTAGCCACATGTCTCAATCTGTCTGTTAGTTTCTTTCTTTCTTTTTTTGTTTCTCTGTCCTGCTGTACCTTTTGTCAGCCTCTTATTATTGCTAAACGGGTGATTCACACTTAGGTTCTTCACTTTTTCATCTTTTTATTACATTTTTATCAATTATTAGAGACGCTTGTGTCTGGTCTAGACTGCATCAGGGGTATAAAATATCTTGTAACTTAAACCAGTGAGACACTGTCTGGGAACCACAAAGAACACCCTAGCAGGGACATAGCATTAGTATCTGAGTGCAGATGTTGTATTAACTCTACACAGCAGTTTAACATTTGCAGTTGCATTTTAGACAGTAGAGTTTTTTTTGCAAATGGAAATAGTTCCAATCAAATCCGAAGCAATCGGATCAACATGTCTACATGTTTTGTTACTTAATGAATCTGTTTTTAGACTAAACATCTGAGCCAGTGATTCAGTGATCCATTCAAAAAGACACTCAACTGAGTCCTTTTTTAAATGAATCATCTGTTTTGAACAAATCATTTGAGTCAGTGATTCAATAATCCATTCATAAAGACGGTCATCTGCTTCACTTCTAAATGAATAAGCTGTTTTGAACAAATCATTTGAATGAATGATTCAGTGAATCGCTCTTTAAAACAGGAACTTGCCGCCAACTACTGACAGTTTTAGTGTCATATTTAGTTATGAATGACAGGCCTAAGTCAGCATAAAAATACACTCAGCAAAATAGATCAATATTGCTATTTTTTGTCAATAGATGGTTGAGAATATCTCACACCCCAAGCCACTATGAGCATTTATCTGTGAGTGTGTGTTGGTTCCCACAGGTGTAGAGTCTCAGCGGTCAGTGAAGAGTGTGTAATCTACACCTGTAAAGTTCTAAAGAAATGCATTGTCCTCTATATAGGGAGCAAATGAACTTACTAGTTGTGTTCTGCTGTCACTCGAAATGTGGAGAGAGTCTGTCTTTGTGTTGAGCACAGAAGCCGTATAGATTCAGTGAAACTGATACAGACAAACCTTTTAAAGAGAGATCCCATCCTGCACATCTCTGTCAGTAGTGTGGTTTATTTTAACCTTGAATGGGTCTGTTTGATCTGATGTGTTTCAGATGATGCCGGAGAATCAAACAGAGGGTTTGTTGAACCGAAGGTCATGAGGAAGGACGATTGCGTCTGTGCTTGAAGCGACAGATTCAGTGTGAAGGAATGCAGAGCGACGGAGCTGTAAGTCAAGTCTGTGAGCGTCTGTCATCAACACACCACTGCAGGGAAGGACAGAATACACACAGAGAAACAAACATCACGCACGCTTATGAGCTCTAGATGTCTCATATTAAATTACCAAAAGAAAGTGTAAGGAACCAAATCTTGTTTTTGTGACACTTTCACTAAGAGCCAGATGTACTCATATAAAACTGTTATGATGTGAAATATTAATACAATTTAAAATAATGGGTTTCTATTTTAATATACTAATATATTTATTTCTGTGATTAAAAGCTTCATTTCCATCAGCCATTACAGTTTGATCACTTGATCCTTCAGAAATCATTCTAATAGGCTGATTTTTATATATGTATTTAATAGTAAGTATTTCAGAAGGGGAAGGTTCTACACACAAATGCACACACACAAAAAAACAACACTTAGGAAATGAATAAGTTCTTGGCATGTTTTATTGTGTACCACAAGTGTGTATGTCAGAGCATACTGCAGTAAACAGCTTGTTTTTAAGGTTGTGTTTGTCTGATTAGTACATTAGTGTTTTACCTTTCATCTTACGTCTGATGAGTTGAATGATCCAGACTCACAGATGAACAGGAACGAGGCGCAGCGTGTTTGAAGTGTGACGCGTGATGCATATCAAGAGTGCGCTCTAATCAGTAAAGATGCTTTAAGGCTGCAGGACCGAACATGAGTGTGATGTGTGTGTGTGTATGTGTGTTTGAGTATCTCTGTGTGTCTGTCTGCCTGTGTGTGTCTCTGACAAGTCCAAGTATGTGCGTGTGTGTGTCTGGATGTGTGTGTGACAGTAAATAGCCTGTGTGTTAATAGCCCACTGGGAACCGAGGAAGTTCACAGTCATTAACGCCCTTCATGACAACAGAGTGGCTTAATTACTTAATTGGGTCTGAACCTGTGGTTAAGTGGTGCTTTAATTGCAGAGTGGAGAGTTTAATACACGTTTCTCTCTGAAGAGCCTCTTATTGAGCCTGTGAGCTCACCGATGATCTTCTGTCTCCTCACAGTGTTTTTGGGGAATCGGTTATAAAATGCCAGCCTGTGCTGCTGAACGTGTTAGAGATCACTCAGGTTGAATATAGTGAGATGATATAATTCCCGCTGGGGCTTCAGAATATAATTATTGTCCATAAAAGACAGCCCCATAAAGCAGCTTTATATTGAATCATAAAGCACAGCACCTCGTGGACTGCATAATGAGTGTCCTTCAGCGGCTGGTCTGAGATCAGTGTCTCTGCAGCTCTACTGATGTCTGTGTGAGCTGTTCTCTGCTGGATCTGACCCTGGATCAGTATGAGCCACTCTGGGTCATTAGTATTCAATCAGCGCTCTGTGTGTGTGTGAGAATCAGAGTCTCTGCTGCTGTCGTTCCAGCGCTGGACTGAGTATTAATTAGCCTGACCAGCTCTAATAACGCTGCACACTGCTGCGCCTCAGTTTCACACACACTTCTGTACTTTGTTGGCACAGAATCAGCCATTCGCTGCCATATTTGTTCAGTTGTTTCAAAGCTTGGCTTGAAGTCTACCATATTTTTAAAAATATTCCATGGATGATTTAATTTAATTTAATGTAATATACTTATAATTACATATTTTATATAATACATAGTTTGTATAATAATTATTAAGAATAATAATAATAGTAATGGAAATGATGGCACAGTACTTGAAATAATGGACTTTAAAATTTAATTATTTGTGAAAAGTAATTAATAATATTATTATTAAATTAAAAATTGTAATACTATATTATATTGTATTTTATTATTAAACAAAAACAGCAAAATATGAGAATATATTTTTATATATTTATATGCTTTTATATATATATATATATATATATATATATTGCCACAGTGACAAATTATTTTTAAAATGTTTATGAATGTAGTTAGATTAGATTAAAAAGTAATAAAATATGTATAATAAAAATTTGTGATGTCACAATACTGTAAATATATCTTTTGAATAGTTTTATCTATCAATCTATCTATCTGTCTGTCTTTTAAATAAAAGATATTATCTCTAGCATGTTTTTGCTTTAATGACATGAATGTCTTGATCTTGAAGTGTATAGGTATGCTAATGCTCCAGCAGAAGGCTATATCCTGAAATACTGTGGTATAACAGTGTGCTGTGAGCTCCTGATGAGTTCTGAATGTCCTTCATGAGTCTCTGCTGACTGAAGCGCTCAGTGTTTGTCTGTAAGCAGTGGTGTGTTTATGTGTATGTTCGTCAGATCTCCAACCGTTAACTGAACATTCACCTCCTTCATCAAACACTTCCTCGTGCATCATTTACTTACTGTTCAAACTCACCTGCATGTTTAGGAATCAACATTCAAGTTCGGTAAAATTATTTTTATACATTTCTTGTTGACATGTTTAATATTTTGTCTTTCCTTCACTATAATATCTCCATCACACTGATGTCAGCACAGATACAGTCCAAAACAAACCAAAATAAACATTTGCTCACAATTTTATGAATGACATGTAAAATATTACATTTAAGATATTTTTATTAAAGCAATTCAATGCAAAACAATTATACAAAATGGTTGTATAAAAATAAATAAATGTTTGACTTTTTTTAACAAAAAATTTAATGTTTTACAAATTCATTTATAATAAATAAATACATATGTATTCCTGTAAAAATAAATATATGTATATATTATTTGATATTATTTGTATTTCTCATTATAAAAGGAGTGGTTTATGAGAAATATGTCATCATGTGGATGGTGATTTGATTTATATTGCTCATTTTCATCAGAGAGCTGCAGCTTGTGTTAGTCATGAGTTCAGTCCTTCACAATCCCACAATCCCGCTGTGCTCAACTCTGCTGTCGTTAACCAGCACACACACTTCACTCCTAATTCACCCTCAGACCATCCTGAACATGCCATGAAGGACAGAGAAACAGCAGGACTGAGGCATGATGGGAAATGACTGACAGCGGCCAATTAAATTAAAATGTTTTATTATTACATGCAGATATGAATTTCTCCGGGATCTGGTGTGAGTGTGTGTGTGTGTGTGACACACCGGCGTCCTCTAGAGACACATCTGCTCTATTTCCCATGATGCAGCAGTAATGCTGACACATTAAATTATTTCTCATGTGACGTCGCTTCAAGGACAATGACATCTAGGGCTAACAGTGTGTGGGTATATCACTCACACACACACACAAACACATGTGTTTATACACATACATTTTAAAATAAAATAAAAAATAAGAGTATAGAATAAAATCTTAAGACAAATATTGTTTTTATTTCTAATAACATGGACTGTAAAAATTTTATTACATTTTAAACATTTATGTTCATAAAAAAATTATTTTATAGCTAATTATTTGTTCAAATTATTTTAATGACTTGTATTTTATTCTATTATATATCTATTAATATTATAATGTCTCGCTGTGCTTGTGTGTTCTTCCTGTTGCAGGTGAGTAAAATCTTCCTGTGAGGGGGAGGTCATGGGCTGCTGTATGAGGGCAGAAGAAGAGGAAACGTTATGGTGTGCTCTCATGGAGAAAGTTCTCACCCTTTGTGGCTGCAAACGCGGCTTATGTTGCTGGGGCCTGATGAGCTGCAGCTGTGACCGATCGGCTGATGACGTGGCAGAGCAGGTGTTCCTCATCTGTTTCTTGGGTGACGCTGATGATTCCTCGGGATGCTCGTCACACTCTGCTATGGTACAAGACAGGATGCTCTTCACCCTCTTGCACTTGGGACAGGATGGCTCCCAGTCCTGTATCGTAGGAATCTGTCTGCAGCAGGAAGGGGCAGCTAAAGTCCAGGACCCGAAGAACTGGCTCAGAGGTGAGGGCCGTCTTGATCCGTTGGAAGGCCTCCTTGGCTGCCAGCGTCCAGTGGATCCTCTCCGGATGCCCCTTCCTGGTCAGAACTGTCAGAGGGGCGGCTAAGGAGGAGAGGTTAGTGATAAAGCAGCGATAGCACCCCACAAACCCCGAGAAAGCTTGTACGTGGTTCTTGGTCTGTTGTGTCACTGCTCCCTGGATCGCCTCCACATTCTTTTCCTGGGATTAATTATATATTGGTGGTGAGCCCAGCCCTATGGAGCTCGAACAGCACCCTCCACAGATGATCCTCCCTTGCCTCGGAGTGGATTACCAGATTGTCCAAGTACGTGGCTGCATATGCTAGGTGGGGTTGGAGAAGAATGTCCATCATGCGCTGGAAGGTTGCTGGTGCTCCGAGAAGGTCAAAGGGAAGGGTCCGTTACTGCCAGTGGCCGCTGGGGGTGGAAAAATCCGGTCCAGCAACTCATCCACCCAGGCACGGGGTAGCCTTCAAATTCTGAAACCTCACTGAGTCGGAAGTCGTTGCAGAAGTGGAGGGTGCTGTCAGGCTTTTGGACAAACTTTTTATTTTGAATGTGATTAATCGTTTGACAGCACTAATATTTATATATAGTTAATCATATAAATATATTCATGTAAATATATTATATGTGCATATTATATGTGCGTGTGTTTATAAATAAATAATAAAAATACGCAGTGCACACACATTTATTTTGTGAAAAACATTTTTGACAGTACTATAAAGAATCTTCAGGTATTTGCACTTAAAACAATACACAAATACAGTCAACCCATGAGAAACACATGAGCAAACATCTCAACAAATAAATGTTGTTTTTTTTCTTACGGATAGATTCCCAGTGTGTCCCAGAAGTCACAGATATCGTCACGTGATCCGCTTTGCGTGTGTGAATGCACCGTGAGGTTCATGATTAGCCAGCTGCTGCTAGCCGTGTATCGCGGCCAGGCCGGAGGACGCTGCTGACGGCAGAACACGCTGGAGTCCGCGTGAGATCCAGGGTCTCCGGTGTGAGCGAACGCGCCCCAGTAACACAGCATCCGGTTGGACAGTAGCCGCTCCACCGGAGTCATGCTGAGGTTAGCCACTGGAGCAGAGTCGAACACAAACGGCAGCTCCGCACCGTGACATGCGTGTCGGTAACAGAACGTCAGACCTGACCACAAGCCAGGGTCGCTCGGCACGTGATCGAACACGTACATCCACACCGAGCTACCGGACGTTACACCGGCACGAGCTGACCTCCGCGACGGACACAGGAAGATGTAGTCAGTCACAATCTGAAAGACAAAAGAATCAGTGTCTTTCAATTGTTCAATCAATTGTTAGCTTTTTCAGTTTTTTTGTTTGCCAAACACAATCATTTGTTACAGGGATGAACTGCTGAACATTTGGCAGAACACACCACATGGCCTTTCATCAGATTTAGTTTATTCGGACGTTTTGCTGAACGTTATAGTTAGTGGAGTGGCGGTGCTGATCAAATGTTCCAGGACGTGCAGACAGGGGGAGCGAGACGAGTTTTACTGTAGATTTGCTCCCATCCTAACACCCCACACCCACCCAGAACATCTCTTCACTCAACCATTAACACCTCCATCAAACCCCCCTCCCCTACGCCTGCCTCTTCAGTTTAGTGAAGATGACATGCACCAGGTCTTCAGGAAGAACAAAACAAGAAAGGCACCAGGCCCAGATGGTGTGACTCCAGCCTGTCTCAAAACCTGGCCCCCATCTTTACACAGGTCTTAAACAGATCTTTGGAGCTGTACAAAGCCCCTGCATGGTCCACCATTATCCCCGTCCCAAAGAAACCAAAGATAACAGGACTTAATGACTACAGAATGGTGGCACCAACGTCTGTGGTCATGAAGACTCTTGAGAGGTTGGTGTTGGATTATCTGAAGGACTTCACTGGACTCTTAAATATGGGACAGCATTACATCCTGCACCATCTGGACAGAACATGGACTTATGTGAGGATACTATTTGTGAACTTCAGCTCCACTTTCAACACCATCATCCCAACACTCTTCCAGACCAAACTAACCCAGCTCTTTGTCCCTAGCTTTGTCTGTCAGAATGGGTAAACAGTAGTAAGTATGGGTAAAATCACATCCAGCACTCGCATGACCAGCACCCCTCAAGGCTGTGTTCTCTCCCCCTGCTCTCCCCCCAATTACCATCATTAACAGCACTGTGGCAGCAGTGGAGTCAGTCAAGTTTCTGGGGACCATCATCTCCCAGAACCCGAAGTGGGACACTCACATAGACTCCATTTCCAAAAAAGCCTAGGAGAGGCTGTAATTCCTTCACCAGCTGAGGAAATTCAACCTGCCACAGGAGCTGCTGAAACAGTTCTACTCGGCCGTCATTGAGTCTGTCCTATGTACTTCTAGAAGTGTTTGTTTGGCCCGGCCCAGCTACAAAATCAGACATCAGAAGACTACAGAGGACAGTTCGATCTGCTGAAAGGATTATTGGTGAACCCCTGCCCACCCTTCAAAAACTGAACACATCCAGAGTGAGGAAAAGGGCTCAGAAAATCACTCAGGATCCCTCACATCTGAGCTATGACTTTTTTTTAAAGTTTTGCCATCTGGTCAGTGCTACAGAGCACAGAATACCAGGACAGATTTATTTAAATGTATTATTGTTTTTTTATTTTATTTTATTCTTCTTGGTGTTGTTGTTGTCTCTGTGTACTGGAAGCTGTGATACCAAAACACATTCCTATGTGCAAACTAGGAAGACTCCCCCAATAAAGAAATGGTTCTGCAGGTGGTAACCACAGACCACTTCTCAGTTCCTATGCTTTCTGGCTGATGTTTTGGTCACTTCTGAATGCTGGCGGTGCTTTCACTCTAGTGGTAGCATGAGACCGAGTCTACAACCCACACAAGTGGCTGTTGTCAGCGTAGTTTCCAGAGCATGGGACGCTACCAGGAGACAGGCCAGTACATCAGGAGACATGGAGGAGGCAGTAGAAGGGAACCAACCCAGCACCACCTTTATGCAAGGAGGAACAGGAGAAGCACTGCCAGAGCCCTGCAAAATGACCTCCAGCAGGCCACAAATGTGGATGTGTTTGTTCAAACGGTCAGAAACAGACTCCATGAGATGGTAGTGGTTCAGTAATGGTGGCATTTCTTTGGAGGGCTGCACCATGTGCTCGCCAGAGGTAGCCTGACCGCCATTAGGTGCTGAGATTAGATCCTCAGACCCCTTGTGAGACCATATGCCGGTGCGGTTGGCCTTGGGTTCCTCCTAATGCAAGACAATGCTAGACCTCATGTGTCTGGGGTGTGTCAGAAGTCGAAGGCATTGATGCTATGGACTGGCCGTCCGTTCCCCAGACCTGAATCCAATTGAGCACATCTGGGACATCATGTCTCGCTCCATGCACCACAGACTGTCCAGGAGTTGGTGGATGCTTTAGTCCAGGTCTGGGAGGAGATCCCTCAGGAGACCATCCTTCACCTCATCAGGAGCATGCCCAGGGGTTGTAGAGAGGTCATAAGGACACATGGAGGTCACACACACTACTGAGCCTCATTTTGACTTGTTTTAAGGACATTATATCAAAGTTGGATCAGCCTGTAGTGTGTTGTTCCACTTCAATTTTAAGTTTCACTCCAAATCCAGACCTCCATGGGTTCATAAATTTGATTTCCATTGATAATTTTTGTGTGATTTTGTTGTCAGCACTATGTAAAGATCAAAGAACAGTACTTAAAAATATTTCATTCATTCAGATCTAGGATGTGTTATTTTAGTGTTCCCTTTATTTTTTGAGCAGTGTTTAAATAAATTATTTAACCTTAATGAAACTAAACATGTATAAATAAACATAAATATTAAATCTATAATACTGTATAAATAATACTAAAATATTACTTCTGGGTAAAAATGCTTTACCCTTAAAAAGTTAAAAAGAACAGAATTCTTTATTAAATTATAAATTGTTAATTAATTATTTTAATGGTTGGTATTGTAAAAAAATAATACTAAAATATCACTTCTGGGTAAAATGCTGCATAATTTAGTCTAATGAAAGTCAAATGATGATCCGAAAGTGAGTTTGTGTGTGAGCTGAAAGTGATCTGTGAAGAGTTTCAGACCGCATGCGCTGGATTCTGTGTGTGTGGTCGCTATCTGATGAGAGTTTGGTTACCAGGTAACAGACAGGGATACTTAACCTCCAGCGACTCGATGAAAAGCTCTAAACAAGCCCTAATCATCCTGACAAACAAAACGCATCTCATCTGTTCTTCACACACACACAAGCAGAGCTTGTGACGGCTGCAACTGAACGCAGACCCAGACTTCAACTATCATTGTGACTTTAGCAGTAAATGCGTAGATTTAGTTATATATTATGCTTAAGAGGGTTGTGGTGACATTTGACCTCTTGGGTGAGCTGTGCAGAAGTAAGTGGTTAAATCATTGAGATCTGGTGCCAGATGAGAAATCACAACACACACTGAGTTACAACACCACCTCGTGGACGGAAGAGGAACAAAAACACACTTCTCTGTTCTCTGTGTACTTGTTTTACTTCTATTATTGATATTGATATGTTGATATGAAGTAAACATTCCTATTCATCTAATACAGCTGGACATTGAGACTTGTAAAGAAAATGAAGGACATTTTCGATCATTTAGTCTCAAAAGAGATTATTGTTATAACAATCAAAGCTTATTTATCAGGATTATACGCATCAAAAAAAAAGTTTTGATAATAAAATATATGTGTGTACTGTGTATATTTATTACGTATATAAAGAGACGCACACACATTATATTTATATTTTAAATATAACCATGTATTTTTATATTCATATAATTTATATAAATGTATTTAATAAATACAAGCATATATATTACTTAATTATCTACATGCATGTGTGTCTATTTATATATACATGATTTATACACAGTACACACTCATAAATTATATAAACATAAACTTTTATTTTGGATGTAATTAATCATGATTAGCATTGCCCAGGACTAATTCTTTGATTATTTAAAAGCTAATTAAAGCACATTATGTAATTTTTTATACAAAATATTTTTTAATTTAAATAAATAATAAAAAGTACTGTAGTTAAATGAGAATTATGCAAAAACAATACATGTACAGATAATAATAATAAATATAACAGGCAATCAGTTATATTGTCATATATATTTTTTTAACAATTATATTAATATTTTTAAATTAATATAATTACAATGATATAAATTTTAATATTAATTTGTAAGAAAATAATAATAATGAAATATTATTATTATTCTCTCGATATATTATAATAATAAAATGTAATAGAAATGCAGATGCACTTTAAGCATCTTTTAAGAGCCTCCAAAAGGGAATCATGCCAAAATACGAGATGTCATAATATAATAAAAAATATTATCACATACAGAAACTTTTGGATCAGTGAGGAAGATGATTTTGGCAGCAGAAGGCAACACTGTGTGGTGGAAAGTGTCTTTGCAAATTTAAGAAGAATTGACGGGAGCTGAGCCTGTCTGAGTCATTATGAGGAGTGATGGCTGACCTGTGCTAGCATGTCCCTGCGGTCAGCGGCGCTATACAGTGGCAGGTATTTGCGCAGGATTTTGATGGAGTGTTGTTTAAAGATGGCCGTGGTGTAGATGGTGCACTCAACCGCTGACACAGGCTTTGTGAAGACACCGTACACAAAGATCACTCCTTCCTCTGAGGTGGTCCCTGGAACACACACACAGAGCCAGTGAACGGGGTTGTGTTTGACCTGATGCTGACTGAGAGACTAGACACAAGTGTACCGAGCAGCACAGGCTTGTCCTTCTGCCAGTGTCCCTTCAGGAAGGCGCTGACCGCCTGCTCTCTGATCAGCTCTCCGTCCACATACGGCCCCCAGCTCTCAAACTGCTCCAGGAAACGAAAGGGATTCACCACCTTTGAGCCTGAGAAACACAAGCAGCTTCACGGTCATCTCTAAATGATATTATCTGTGCAGGACGTGTTTCTTCTGTCAGATGTGGAGAAGATAAGTATTTGATTATTATTATTAAGTTTGTTATTAGCATGTTTTGCATGAAGAAGAAGAAGGATATTTTTAATATGGTTTGAGTTTTTATTCATTTTTACATTTTAATATTTTAATTGAAGCGCAATTTCAAACCTTTTTTTAAAGTAATGTTTTAATATTTTATTGATTTTTTGTATAAATTATTTTAACAGAATATTGTGAATTGGGCAATGAATAATGTCAAAAACTCATTAAAAAATAAAAAGAATGGTGCTATGAATGGATAATAATAACAAAAAATAGTATTGATTATTATCTGTACTACTAATTTATTAGTTATATATGTAATTTTGTTCAGTCCAGTTTGTACAGTTTTTTTAATTAATTTTTAGTTTTACATTTTTTAATTGTTACATTTTCATTTTTATAACTCTTAAATTATTATTGTTATCATTTTGCATTAAGAAAATTAAGGTAGCAATTCTTATTATTCAGATGTATTCATTAATTATTTTTTTATTATAGATATTTAGTTATTTTTATTTATATTTTGTTATTATTACTATTATTATTATAATTTAATAATACAGTTTTATCTAAATGTAAATATATGCTATTTTTCTGTTTTATTCTGAATTCAATTTCAAATTCATTTTGTTTCAAATACTGAAAATGTGTTTTAGTGTTAGTGAAATATATAATGTGTTATTTTGTCAGATGTGCTGGTGTGTTCTCACTGGACTGGATCTGTGCGTCGAGCACCTCTCGAGGACTCAGAGACTGAAGACACGTCAGGTCCAGAACCGAGCAGTTGGCTGATTTAGCGAAGTTCTTCCCGAGCTTCAGAGACTCGTGCCTGAGGAGAAACATCAGCGCTTGAAGACACTGCACACACTCATCTGTCTGTGTGTGTGTGTGTGTGTGTGTGTTTACCGAGTTTTCAGAGGGATGGAGAAGGGTAAACTCTGGAAAACAGCCTGTCTGAAGAGAGGTTTACTGCTCTGGATCATCAGATGAAGACTGACTGACTGAGCTCCGGCGCTCTCTCCGAACAGAGTCACCTACATCCACACACAGTTATTTCATTATATTATGTATTTATTTATTTTCATTGCATCTTCAGGTGAATTTAGTAAAAACATCTATTTTTCACCCAAAACTGGTTGAATCTAAAAAATGTTTTATGTATAGTTTGTTTGTTATTATGATTATTACAAAGTATAAAAGTTATTTTAGTATTATTTCTTTTTTATTTGTTTTATTTTGTCGTACTAATTTCTTATTATTGTAATATAATGGTAAAATTTTATTTTAATTGTTACCTTTTGATTCACATTACTGTATACAAAGATTTTATCTATAATTTTAGTACAACATTTTGAATTAGTTTTTATGTTCCTATTTTGAATTTCTTTCTTTTTTTTGTTAAAGTTTTTGTATTTTTGTTGTGTGGTTTTGTCATTATTACTATAGGTTCAATTTTAGTTATTTTTTCTTTATTATTTCAGGTAACTGTAATTAAAACCCTATAATTGTACATAAATTGTAGGCTATTACCATTTATATTATATGTGCTTATATTTAATATATAAGCACATATCTTTCTTAAATATCTACAACAGATAAAGCACCTGTAAAAACGTTCATTATTTTGGGGGAGGTTGGACATGGGTTTGAGTTTTGGGGCTCTTTTTTAAAGGTGCCACATGCACTTTTACAAGCTGTTTGGACTGAAGTGTGTGTTGGGAGTGTGTGTACTCAACCACCCTACAGTGATAAAGAGCCACCAGTAGTTTTCCTTTAGTGTAATTAAATTGCTTCTGTATTCAAGCCATTCTCAAAAGCATGTAGGTGTGACGTCACACCGACAGAGGCCACGCCCACAACAGTTGATTGACAGCTGTCTTAGCTCAGACCCGCCCTGAGTGAACCTTCATTTGACCAGACAGGGGCAAGCAGGACTCCTAAGAGATTGAGGTGTTTTGTTGTTGAATGTATTAATGAACAGAGCAGTAGTAATTAACTCCGACATCTGAGTGACTGAAGACGCAGAGGATTAACATTATGTTTGGTTCTGAAGGGAAACGCCCCCTTGATCAACTGAAATGCGTTTATGTTCACGTGAATCATTCATGATCCAGCCTCACCTACAGAAGCAGTGAGCATAATGTCTTTCTAAGGAGCTGTTTTTGACAGGGGAAAATTTGCGTTTTTTACACTATCGAAGAGAAATTTTAAAACAAACTTTCCATTAAGACCCTAAAGAATCATATAAGCTTGTGGAAAATGGTCTTTGTATGCCTACTTTAAAAGTAAGTTCTCACCCTGCCCGGGTCTCCTCCAAACACCGCGATGTTCTGCTGGACCCAGAGCAGTGCCGCCTGCTGATCCAGAATCCCATAATTCCCCGCAGCGGAAGTCTGCGGGTCTTTTCCTGACACTAGAAAGCCGAAGGCGCCTGCGGAGACACAGATTCAGCACTGTGTTTGTTGTTTTATTATTTGCAGCGGCTCAGAGTCTCACCCAGGCGGTAGGCGACGCTCACGACCAGCGTTTGCGTGAAGTTGCTGATGTAACGGCCGTCGTAGAGCGGTTTGGAGGCGGAGCCAGCGATGAAATCCCCGCCGTGGATCCAAAGCATCACTGGAAGTGGCGTCAGTAGAGGCGTCGCGAGATTCACGCTCAGAGGAACGAAGACGTTCAGGTACAGACAGTCTTCACTCACCTGAACATCACACACACAAATCATCACCTGACATCATTTTCTCTGAATGCAGTCTCTGTATGCCTATACATACAAACATATCATATTTAGGCCTATATATCAGAAAAGTATATTTTATATGAATTTTATTGTAGTATTCTTTAATACATTATACAAAATAAAAGTTGTTTAAACGTGTGTATATTTCTTTAAGAACAAATTTTACAAATGTAAATACAGTAAATGAAGTACTTTATTCCTCTTTTAATATCTTTATGGAGCCCAAATGTTTGGACTTTTTAACAAGCCCCAGAATCAGTCCCTCCCCGTCTGTTTGTGTGTCGCTCACCTTCTTGGGACAGTCGTCAGCGATGGGTCCGATACAGGCCTGCATGCAAGCCGGTCGGGGATAGGTGGCGTCATACACCCCTCTCCAGGGCGTGATGGGACGGGGGGGCTTCCAGCGGGACGCCCCCACAGGAGGACCGGCGAACGGGATTCCATAAAACACATAGCACTTGTCCAGCGTCAGGCCCTGGATGATCCCATCTTTAGTCAGCAGCATGGGTCCGGCAGCAGCAGACTGAGAGCCGGAGAGCAGCTGATCTCGGGTCAGTGCTGATGGAGACGCGCTCCGTAGAAAAGCTGCCAACTCTGAAGCTTCTGAAGCAGATCCAGCGCTGGTGAACACACATGCTGCCATAAACACACACATAATATACATCTTTACTCCTGCTGCTTCGCTGATGGACTACGAGGAAGAACAGTGGCTTTTTGGAGTTTGAGCTGCTTCAGCACTTGTGACTCTTATTATGCTGCACACTGAGTATGTGTGTAATGACAAGCAGACTGTCCGTACTTTAGAAAATTAAATCACATACATTCCCTTGGTCTTGATACTACAAGTTAAATGAGAGATGTGCCCTCTTAGACCCAAAGTTAAAAAAAAAAATTGATTTATGTGGCACTCTTACATTTCTATAAACAATCCCATGGTACATGCAAAAAAACTGCTCATTTATGCACTAATTATTGAAGACTTTTATTATTTAGGAAAGCATACAACTGCTGAGATTTTATATTGAGTAGTTGTGATATTTTTAGATTTTGTGGATGTTGTTTTTAGTGTAGCACTTTGAGATTTTGCTAATGAAAAGTGCGTTACAAATAAAATGTATTATTATTATTATTAAAATAAGATCAACTAATAATTAACTAACATCCGAGAAATTACAATTGTGAGTAAACCAATCAAGCAATGTTACCTACTGTACATTACAGAAGAATATTGTAAATACCTTTAATTAAATTCCTCAGAGCTGCAGGAATACTTTTGACAACTAAAGAAAATTGCTTAAAAGAATAATCCAAATTATTCCTATATGCCTTTCCTTTTACCTAATACAAACACATACAGCAACTAAATATCAATAATTATAGAAAACAAGATCATTTTTCAAAAAGGTTAAATTCTTTAGCAAATAATATTGTTTGTTTACATTTTTTACTGTCAGAATCCATGTACAGTATAGTTCTATATCAATTTAAACAAGGCTTAGAATTATTTCTTTTACTTCTATGAATTTGAAAATAAAATGATAAGATTCAACATAAAATGAATAGAAACACTCTTTGATTCAAAGTAAAATAACACATTTTGAAGTCAAATCACAATTATAACCTGTTTTCTCTTGGACATACAGGGATAGTTCTCCCCAAAACTTCTTTGAATGTACACATTCATAAAAAAGATGAGCTAATGTAAGGGAGCAACCAAACCTTTTTCCATACAATATCTGGGTAGCAAACATTCCAGGAAAATTTCCCTCTAGGCTTTAGGGAACTATTTTTATAAAACAACATTTTTTTATTTTATTTTATTTTTTTAGTTTATTAGACAGTTAAACTAGTTCCCTAAAGCCTTTTTTTCTGGAATGTTTTCTAATAAACTTATTTGTACATTTTTTACAACTAATATCACCTTCATTTCGACAAAGAGCAGGTTCAGATCGACAGATATTATATGACATCATATGACCTCTCATCAACACAAGTAAACCTGTGCAGATGGCTTTCATTACACAAGTATTTATATTCGATGGATAATATAATATTTCATAAGAAAGCAAATTAGCTGATTGATCTAAAATGCCAGACAAAAAACAAATAACTTTATCCATCCAACTTTGTAAATAAAGAGATTTGTGATGAACTGAAATATAAGCATTATTCCACAGGATTACTTTATGGGGAGAAAAGCCTTTTGATAGAAATTGGATAATGCCACAATTTATTTAGTTTTGCCTTGTGATTACATAATGATGTCATCGCGCAATGACATCACAGTGACAAGAGCAACAAATCACGTCCTGCTTTCACTCAGCAACTTTCCCTGAAAATAAGTTGGCAACTGTGTATTGATTTTAACACGGAAAGCATAGCCCAGGAATCTGAAGTGTCGGTCATGAACCTGTTTTATCTTCACGAGTGGATCGACATCAAGGCTGTTTTTATATTTTGCTGCGTGTTTTTGTTGCTCAGTGATTATATCAGAAACAAAGCGCCGAAGAACTTTCCTCCTGGACCGTGGTCTTTGCCATTTATAGGAGACCTTCATCATATTGAGAACGGCAGGATTCATCTTCAGCTCTCAAAGGTGAATACAAAGACACCGCTTCATCAGCAAACTATATCCACCATATAAACATATCACAGTTGCAAAATCGATAAAGAGAAAGCACTTGACCCTTGCTTTCATGGCAGAACACGTAACTCGGTCGTGACGCATTTATGATAAGCGTGTGTCCAGAGCTTTGTGTTTCTCATTTTTAAAAGGCAATGATGAGATTTAGAGGCAGGGTTGGCATGGGAACATTCACTTCGCGCTACGCAATTCAATATTATCCTAAACGTCAAATAAATGTCTGTCGCAATTAAAGCATAAATATCAAAAAGTTTTACTGCCTAACTATTATTGCAATGATATCTCAATAACGTTTTTGGGATTTAAAAATATATAAATAGTTTTTTTATGGAAATATTTCATAAACAGGGTTGACCCTTTAAGTAACAAATCTGTAAAGTAACAGAATTGACAGAATTGTCTGGTGGACTGTCAGTTTTGTTACATATTGTAAGCACCTTGGTAGTTTGAAGGGAACAGAACTGTCTATTTATTTTATTCGACTTGTTGGCGTAAATGCTAAGAGCACATGACACTAATGAAAACACCATTAAAAGACTTTTGATATTGTGGTAACAGAGTTTCACATTTCAAAATGCCTGGTAGCCCTTTGGGCAGGCACTCTTCAGTTTTTGGTATCCCAAAATCAATTAAAATTGCCAGAAAAAAAAAAAATTGTAAAAGAAACAAAACATCTATAAAAAAATGTTTAAAACACAAATTACAACAACTGTATATAATAGCAAATATTTGGTTCTAACTGAACAGAAACCGTGTAGAACATGAATCAGTCTGTGTCAGATTCTGAATCTGATAATATCTGCGTAAATCCATGCGCTGCCTATTTTTGAAATAAAACGCATATGCTGGTTTTGATGCTGGTTAAGCTGGTCCTTTGCTGGTTTATGGTTTTCTATTGATTCCCAATGGAATCAACAACAACAGCTAAATCATTCTAGAGTAGTTTATTTTCTTGATAACAAGCAAAACGTGTTTGTTGCATAAATCAAACAGATTTATTAAAAATGCAAACTCATTCTCTGCCAGCAGAAGGTGCTTTAAGCTGGAGAAACGAGAGGTTTCCCCTTAAGGGCTGTTTACAAAGCAGCTCTGAGCTTACAAACACTGCCTTACACACAGGATGAAATGAACATGACAAGTCTTACTTCAGAAAATACTGTGATATATTTTTAATTTTGATACATGCTTTACACGCTCATGTTTATTCAACGAAGCATTGTGGAAAATCGGTCAGTTTTGATCTCGTGGCAGGTCGCCACAAATAATTAAATGTATGGGATACAGATCCCACAGCACAATAACCTCCCTATATGATAGCCCGACAGGCAGGGCTGAGTTGGATTTTGGTAGCCCGACTGGAAGATGCAATAGCCCCGGGACGTCAGGCTAGTGATTTAGCCCTGTGTTTGCTGCTTTCTGCATCTGTGTTTTGATTATATTGATTTTATGCTGCTACTTCAGGAGCTCAGGTTCTGAAAACAAACCATATTTTGTAGTTTGCAGAAAAATACGGCAGGATTTTCAGCCTTAGGATTCTCGGATCAAGAATTGTTGTATTGGACGGATATAAACTGGTAAAGGAGGTGTATTTAAAACAGGATGACAACCTTGCTGGTCGACCTGTGCTACCTTTATTTTATGACATCGTTGGAGACAAAGGTAAGTCTAAAGAATGCTAAATTGCTATTTTCACCATAAATTTGATCTGTAATGACTTTGTTTGTAGGTTTAGTTGCTGCCGGAGGGTATAAATGGAAGCAACAGAGAAGATTTGCACTCTCAACCCTTAGGAACTTCGGATTGGGAAAGAGAAGCCTGGAGCCGTCCATCACTCTTGAATGTTGCTTTCTGAATGAGGCCATTTCGAATGAGCAAAGTGTTTCCTCTTAAGCGTTGTATACTGAAAACAATTAAAAATATTGCATTTGAAATCAGAACCGCAGTGTGATTAACACCTTCTGTTGCAGGTCAGCCGTTCGACCCTCGCTCCCTGCTGAGCAGTGCTGTGGCAAATGTGATCTGTGTGCTTGTGTTTGGTCATCGATTTGAGTACAGTGACAGTGGATTTCAGTCTCTGTTGAAGAACATCAATGAAGCTGTGTATCTGCAAGGAGGCATCTGTGCTCAGGTAAACATTCAGACAGTTATATATTTATTTCATACTGAGTATAGTATAGCTTTAAAATGTATTTCGTTCATGAGATTAATTAATTTTAGTAACTTTATCTAAATACTTTGCAATAGGCTAATTAAGGAAAGTTGCATATAAACTTCGGTGTCTTGTTAAAGGAATTTGCTTTGTTTTCACTCTTATTTATATTTCTGTGAAACTGGAAGCCATGGCTGGATAATTTCATGTTCATAATCACCATAAATTTTAATAACATGGGAATATACTTCAGAGATATTTTACTCATAAGAAGTTCCAGGGGTACCAATAATTGTGTGTATTTGAGAAAAACATTTATTTCATAATGATATTTCATAATTCTTATTATCGAATAAAAGGTTCGATTTTTGTGTTTTTCTTTTATTTATAAAATATCAAAAGGATTAACAATGCAGACTTTGCCGTTGACACAGCCTTCATATTTACCAAGGGTGCCAATATTTTTGGTCCAATACAAATATTTTGCTGTCCTTTATTCTCCTAAAACAATTCACAAATGTTTACGTTCTGAAACTTGCAGGATGTTTTTTAGTACAATTACCTCTTAAAAGATCAAGAGAAATGTGGTTTTTCAGTATATGATGACAAATTAGTAAATAGAATATATTTAAATAAATTAGGTTAATCCTTTTAAGAGTGTTACCAACGGGTATGAAGTTGGTTTAGACAATCAAGTGTATATAATTAAAACAACTACCCTTAAAAATAACACTATAGAGAACTGAATATAGTGCTATAAAATAGGTTGGGCTGCTAACACATGCATGCATGCTTATAATAGAATAAAATAAAACTATAGTGTCCTGGGTGGGGAAATGTGGTCCTGAATGTGCAGCCTTTTCTATTTCTTTCTTTAGCTCTATAACATGTTCCCCTGGCTCATGCGGCAAGTGCCTGGACCACATAAGAAAATTTTTTCTCTGTGGCGGGAGGTGATTGACTTTGTTCAAGGGAAAGTGAACGCACACAGAGTGGACTACGATCCTTCAAATCCTCGAGACTACATTGACTGCTTCCTTGGAGAGATGGATAAAGTAAGACCATTTCTAGGGAGGAATCTGTACTGTACGTCAAATGCTCTGGTAATAAAAAGCATTTGAACTGAATTGCCTCACAATCATTTTGTGTAGCTTAAAGACGACACAGCCGCTGGATTTGATGTGGAAAACTTGTGCTTTTGTACTCTGGATCTGTTCGGAGCGGGAACTGAGACCACCTCCACCACTCTGTACTGGGGTCTCCTATACATGGTAAAATATTCAGAGATACAAGGTGAGAGCTTATTGTTATAGATAACTGTATTCATATGCACTTAAAATGTGATATGTGCTCACGCTCTCAGTTTTGACTTGACTTTGTATCTTCAGCCAAAGTTCAAGAGGAGATTGATCGTGTTGTGGGAGAGTCACGGCAGCCATCTTTATTAGACAAAGACAACATGCCCTACACCAATGCTGTCATTCATGAGATACAGAGAATTGGAAATATTATTCCAATGAATGTGGCCCGGGCTACTGTGGAAGATGTTCAGATAGGAAAATACTCCTTTCCAAAGGTTGGTTAAGTGATAATTGCTCTTGTATAAGTTTTTTACTGCAAATGCTTTAGGCAGGAAAATTGTCATTGTTTTGAGTATTTGTTGTATGCAATTTAAGAACAGCGCCTGCTGTCGAGGAGGTATTTGTTTCGGCGGTCAGCCCACTACTCAAATGGGATGTCCCTTTTCATCCAACTAACGACTTCCCTGATAATAAAAGGTATCGGTTTACTTTTGCAGGGCACAATAGTGACCGGCAATTTGACATCAGTGCTGTTTGATGAGTCCGAGTGGGAGACGCCTCACTGTTTTAACCCGGGTCACTTCCTGGATGCGGAGGGCCAATTTAGGAGAAGAGATGCCTTTTTACCCTTTTCTCTAGGTACAGGACAGCTCTGTTTCCATTAAAGTAATACAAAAATAAAGGCATGTGCGATATGTGATTTGATGTTATGAAGCATATTGCAAAAACAGATGAATGTTATTTCTGTTACCCCTTAAACTAACCACCTCACAGAATATTAAGCTGTCCACGGCAGTCTTAAACCAGCCAGCACAACAACACGCAAAATGTTGCCCAATTATGGTTGTTGACAAAATTTCAGATAATATCAAGATATCATTTTTTTTGTTATTATGGCACCGTTTTTTTTTTTAAAAGCCCGCATAAAAGTAAACATGATTAATGAATCTTTATTTTCAGGAAAGAGAGTGTGTCTTGGGGAGCAACTGGCACGGATGGAGCTGTTCCTCTTCTTCTCCTCCTTGCTGCAGCGCTTCACTTTCTTTTTCCCAGAGGGTGCGGAGCCCAGCTTGGATTTTAAACTAGGAGCCACTCACTCGCCTCAACCATATAAATTATGTGCAGCGCCACGCTAAAACAAGCCATGCATAAATAATTGTATACATTTCAGTGATTAAAAAAAAAATTGCGTAAAAAAAAAAAGAACCCAAAATGTGGCTGTAGGACTGGATGTAAACATGATGATGCAAATAGATCACAAACAGAAGTCATGTTTGTTCCAATAGTGGCATTCATGTGATAGAATTTATATATATATATGATTTGACACTCAATATGTATTGCATACTCTTTTATAATGTTCTACTGTGTCACGTAAATACTATTTGCCTGTTGTTTAAGAAAATGCTGCCGTTTTAGTGTAAACTGAATTTATCATTTGCATTCAGGTAGCAATTCTAGCAGCTGTGCTGAATGAAATACATGACAACTTAAGAATAAACATACAATTCTTTAAAGATTAGCAGGCAGTATGCCCCTATAGCACTGAAAATTACAAATATTACTTAGAAGTTAGGATGGATAGTGTGTACATTGGGCTGCTGCTGTTTAGGAGTGTGGGCCAAGTTTGCAAACCCCTTTCCTAATACCTATATTATTTTACCGAAATCAAATGATGTATCAATAATGTATTGTTATATATTAGACATTTCATTATAACATGTGGGATCGTTCCGGGTCAGCGCCATGCTTTTCCCACACCGACTCCGCCCACACAGCTATGACGCGTATTAGGACAGCCGCAAAAATAAATACTACTAATTAATTGCTCAGTTACATTTATGTATTGATTTGGAATTTAATTACATTTTTGTTTTCCCGTCTAAGTTGTGGTCTGTGGTTATTTCCTCCACGCCACCAGGTGGCAGTACGTGGGTGTAGTCGTCACGACCAGACGTGGCGTCTGACGTCACGCCTAACGGCAGCAATGGCGGCTCCCACAGAAAGCACGAGTGAAACGCTAACAAATAAAAAACAGAAAAAGAGCAAAAACACAGGTACAGCTACACTTTAGAAACGATCAAACGTGTTTAGGTTTATCGCAGGTCGTGTAGAATTAACGTTAAATCTTGTCGGGGTATTTAACAACAATGTTGTCATGTTTTGTCACTGTGTGCGTTTGTTGACTTCGATGTTTTAATAGACACCTATGTGTATAACACGCTATTCACAGTGTACTTAACAATGCACTGAAAAAATAAAGCACTTTAGTCGCTTTGACACTGTAATGAAATGCCTTTGACTGAAAATCGAGTGTTTAGTCTTGTCTTTACACATCTGATACTGTTAAATGCTTTTTAATGGAGATGTATACATCATCTGAAGGCTGAATAATTAACACAATATTTGGGAAATCTGGAATCTGAGGGTGCAAAAACATGATAAGGTTGAGAAAATTGCATTTGAAGTTCCTGTCGATGCATATTAATAATAAAGAAATTATGTTGGAAATTTAGAAAGAAAACATTACTTAACATCCTAATGGATTTCGGCATGAATTAAAAACGTATAATTGTGACCCATGCAATGTATTGTTGACTATTGCTATAAATATACCTGTGCTATTGCTTTTTTGTGCTCTATGGTCACAAATGATTAAAACTCTGCTTTGTTTTAAAAACCAGATGAAAGCGAACTGCTGACGGTTCCAGATGGCTGGAAGGAGCCCAAGTTCACCCCACAAGACAATCCCAAAGGTCTGCAGGAGGAGAGCAGTTTCGCCACACTCTTCCCCAAATACAGAGAGGCGTATCTGAAGGAGTGCTGGTCACTGGTGCAGAAGGCTCTCGGAGATGTTGTGAGTGTTGTTTCTTTTGGTATCCAAATAAATGAATTCTCACCGAATGAGATGATCTGATTTCTTTGAATCTGTGCTGCTGTAGTTCATCAAAGCCACACTGGACCTGATTGAAGGCAGTATGACGGTGAACACAACAAAGAAAACATATGACCCCTATGCCATCCTCAGAGCGAGGGATCTCATCAAGTTACTGGCTAGAAGTGTGCCGTTTGAACAGGTAGGAGTTTTATATGGTTAGTTTATATAGATATAGTTAGTTTAGTTAAACATTTATTAAATGTAATTTATTTTAATATTAAACCATGTAAAATCTTTTAATATAATTTAGTTATATTTGAATTTTTTTACATTTGTTTAGAAATAAATATATAACTTTTTTTGACTAGTATGCTTGAAACACAATTATGTTTTAATATATTCACAGACGTTAAATTAAAAGTTAAAGTTAAAAAAGTCGTAATTTATTCCGCTAAATTCATCCTCAAAGTCTTTTTCATTTCAGGCTGTGAGGATACTTGAAGATGACGTGGCATGTGACATTATTAAGATCGGGACTCTTGTGCGAAACAGAGAGCGTTTTGTGAAGAGACGACAGAGACTGATCGGCCCCAAGGGCTCCACGCTGAAGGTGAGCTCAAAAATGATCATGTGTGTATATAATATAAGAATAAGATAGGTTGCATTGTATTTTTTGAATTGTAATTATTTCAACACATTTTAAATATGTTTTTAAAAATTACAAATGATAAAGATTAATGAGAAATAGTGTATAGAATACTATAAAGACATATTGTTTTTTTTAAGAAAGCAGTTTGAGTTTTATTTTTGTGGTGTGATTTTAATTACATTTTATTGATTTCTGAGATTCCCTCTAAGAGTCTTTTTTCTACATATTCCTTCTTTTATTGACTTACGATATAATAATTTAATTATAAGAATATATGTCAAATAAAGTTTTGTAATTAAATTGATAGTTTTATTCAGCATGGATGCTTTAAATGAAAAAAATCTAACGTGGCTGCAAAGACATACATTTACAATTTAGGGTTTTAATTGTAAAATGTACCTTTTTTTTAATGTATAAAAATTGAATAGATATTTAATACACATTTCCTGCAGGTTGATTTTTTATTTTATTTTGTCTTTTAATAGATACAGGGGGTTGTTTTGATATTTTATGCGTCAGTTCGTGGTGTGATTTTTGTGTGTCTTTGTTTGAAGCGGTGATGAAATGTTAAATTGATAGCATCTCATCCGTTCGTGTTGTTTCAGGCACTAGAGCTGCTGACCAACTGTTACGTGATGGTTCAGGGAAACACGGTTTCTGCCCTCGGCCCGTACAGCGGCCTCAAGGAGGTCAAACCTACAGCTCAATTATTCTTTTTAATAAAAAAGAATAAAAAAATGGAATTAATGGTGAATGTAGAGGGATAAGCTGTGTTTCTCGCTTGTTTCTGCAGGTACGCAAAGTGGTGCTGGACACAATGAAGAATATTCACCCCATTTACAACATAAAGGTACATGAAGAATGTGAAGTATATGTGTGTTTAGATGAGATTTAGCCGTTTTTTTAAATAGAAAGACACATAAACGATTAAGTGCATCCAAAATAAACGTCTTTGTGTACATAATATATATATATATATATATATGTGTGTGTGTGTGCTGTGTATATTAAAAGTGGATATTTAGAAAATATATGTAGTTCATTTCCAGAGAGACAGGGGTTTCATTATGGCTCCTTGAGTAGATTGCGCACGTTTTCAGTGGCCAAATAAGAAACGTGGGTCACTTTGATACTTATATGTATATGCTGGATGAGTAATCACTCGTGATTGAATGTTTTCCAGACGTTGATGATCAAGCGAGAGCTGGCGAACGACCCGGAGCTGCGCACTCAGTGCTGGGAGAGATTCCTGCCCAACTTCCGCCACAAGAGTCTCTCCAAACGCAAGCAGCCCAAGAAAAAGACGGTGAAGAAGGAGTACACCCCGTTCCCTCCACCGCAGCCTGAGAGCAAGGTACAGAGAAATCCCCAGATCATGTGCTGTGAGAGATTTGACCATTTTACTGTGTGTTTTTACACTTCTAAAATGGTGAGAGCTGCAGTATAATAAAAGATATAAATGTAATCTAAGTAGTTCTTTAAATAATCAATAGTTTCCGTTTTTTCTCTTTATGAAGCATTTTCTGTGTTCAAAATAAGACACAAAAGGATGCGTATCAATTAAATAATAGACTGCTATCCAAAAAAGACTTATTCACACAGCTGATTATGAAGATATAGTAAAAATTCATAAATATATTTACGTAAATAAAACAATAAGCTGTGGATTTTATGTTAGAAAATACAATGTGTATTATAATAATTCATAAATGTTATAGTAACGTTTAATGTCAGATATAAATAATTTATAAATATTTTAAATATAATTTGTTTATACTGAATCTATTCTGTACAAATAAATATATTATTATAAATATAAATAATTTATTTATAATTAATTAAAGCATCAAAATTGAAATAAAACTATATTAAAATGAATTTACATGATTTATTATTTTCTTAATTCTTGAAATAAAATGCTATAAAATTCAAGTTTATTTGCATGGCGCTTTTCACAAAACAAATAGTTGCGAAGGTTTCTTTATTTTATTTATATATATATATATATATATATATTTGTAATAAACTTATTATATTAACTTATGGCAAATTAGATTTTTTTTTATATCAAGTTTACAAAAAATAAATTTTTGAGGATATCCTCGTGTGTATAAACTAAAATAATCATCAGGTATTTAAAAATAATTGCTTTCGAAATATTTATCTGCATAGAATGATTTGCAAATATATGAATTTATTTATATAATATATATTTCTAATTTCTAATAAATTGATTTATTTAGTAAAAAATATTAAAATAACATTTAATAAAAACAATGTATTTTGAGGAAATCTTTAGATCTCGTATAAATGACAAAAGTAATCAGTTATTAAATGAATTGTAAGTGTTAACGTTAAACTGTTGGTCATTGCTCATGTGAAATATTATTCTGCACAGATTGATAAGGAGCTGGCGACCGGCGAGTTCTTCCTGAAAGAGAACGAGAAGAGACGCCAGAAGATGAATGAAATTAAGGTATGAGGGTTCTTATGAGTGTTTATGAGCTCAGATGCAGTGACCGGTGGGAATTAGTTCATAACAGCTTGTGCTTTATTTCCCGGGCTGAAGGCGAAACAGTCTGAAGCTTTATCCAAGAGACAAGAGCAGCGGAAGAAAGATTTCATTCCTCCTAAAGAGAAGCCGGCCGTGAAGAAGAGCAAACCAGGTACAGCGAACGCCACACACAAATAACCCCGATATCAACAATAACCTTAACAATACATTATACATCCACAAATATACTTCCTGCTTCAATATATACAGTACTCAACATGTGAAGTGGATCAAAACCTTTCATCAAAGTTGTCTTAAATCCAAAATGCATTCTTGCCTTTTGGCAAATTTGATCCACTTCACATGTTGACTGCTGTCTATATAAATATAAATATATATATATACATATACATATACAGTAGTCAAAATTTGAAGTGGAAAAAACATTCATCAAAATTGTCCTAAAACATGAAACCAAAATAAATTACCAAAATAATGAAACCAAAATCAAATAAAATAATTGACCCCATGACTGGTTTGGTGGCTCAGGGTCACATACATATATAGTAATTGAATAAGCATGCAAAATTATAATAATTGTTATTCTCATATTTATTATTCTCTCATCTTTTAGCAACAGCCGAAAACAAAATTGATATTCAAGCCATTAAAGAAAAAGTAAAGAAAGCGAAAAGTAAAAAGCTGGGAGCTCCTCCAGTAAACCCCGAGACACCTTCAGCGAAAGACGGCAAGCGGAAGAAAGTGAAGAGCTAACGCTCGGTCTGACTGTGATCCTCAGATCATCACCGGAACTAAAGCTTGTTGTAATATTCTGTTTATTAGTCAATGTGTTTATATAAAAGATGTTTGGTTTCATATTTTGTTGTTGCCATTATAAAACCTGAATGAATCTCACAATCATTTATCAGACTCGTATTAGTTTGTAGGAGGCGAGAAATAAAGAAGGTAGAGACATTTAGGATAAAGATGTTCTTTTTGATTTGTTTTTTTTATTGTGTTTTTAATTAAATAACAATAACTGAATTGAAGCGCACCATTACAGTCGCTTAAACTGGACAACAAGAGTTACTCTTTCACAAAATCTCACCCAGATCACATCCACTTCATACTTCACCCCATTTCAAGCCTCTTATATTTAATATCTTTCTGGCAGTTAAACACATTTGTCCTTAATAAACATGTCATTTATAAACGTAGATTACGTACATTTATTATCAATACCTCAGTTTTTTTTTCTTAAATATTTAGCTTAATTTGTAAAATACCTAACATTTAATATTAAATCTATAGATTCATAGATATAATTTATCCATAAATATTGTACAATTAATATTATAATTATATTTAATTATAATTAAATATTATAATTAGAGAATATATTTTAATATTATTGTAAATAGCAATAATTATTAATATATTTTACAAATTATTATATCTAGTGTTTATTCAACCTCTTTACATTTATAATATAAAATATAATTTCCATTAAAAATGTGAATGCCATCTGATAACCTCAATGCGTTTTTGTTTCTCTGTAGATTCTTCTTAATATATATATATATATATATATATATATATATATGTTTTGGAATGAATTAAAATCAGTATACACAAACATTTTGGTATATAGTGACACTTTACAGCACATTTAAACGGTTAACTTGCTGAAAGCATTGTGAATTAAAAAGACATCATTTATTAAACTAGGTTAATGTTTTTTAAACCTTTGTTCACTGTTAATTAGTTTAACATTAATTAGACATAATAAAAATTTATTTAATTTTATTAAAAATGTATTTGTAGTAGATTTTTTTTTTAAATTTACTTTTTTTGCCAATGATGCCACTTAAAACGTTTTGAAAAAGATAACATGGAAAAATATAGAGAATTTTTTTTGATGTATTTTAGGGGTTATTATACGAACGGCAGGCATCTTAGTCTTTGCTGTTCAATATTTGTCTGTTTCGGTGGAATTGTGGACTTTTACAGTTAAGCGGTTGAGTTCAGGCTCTTTCACTCGTAAGCAAACACATAATGGCGCTGAATGTAGAGAACAGAGGCAAACATGAGCGGGACTGATGTGAGTCTGATAATCACAACCGCCAGACAGAAAGAGCCGCAGGAGGACAGTGCTGGGTCCCAGTCTGGAGTCCAGTTATAACCTACACACACACACACAGAGTCACTCTTACTAATGTCTGAATGCATTAGTGGTGACACAAAACAGAATCCACAGAAACATGAACTCCAATCTCACAATTCTGACTTCATCCAGAGTTATAAATTCTGTATTTAAAAAGAAATTACCATTACCCTATTTTTATCCCACTGTGAAAACAAAATTAACAATTTTATTTAATAATTTCATTCTATGGTGGAAAAAAGCAGAATTTTAAGATATAAATGAAGAATTTCATATTTAAGTTAGTAAAAAAAAATCCATTATGGCCAAAAAACAAAAAAGAACTGCTGCATTCTCTGATTGACTGAGATGAGAGAATTCTGAGAAAAAAAACTAAATTGTGAGATTTGCAATTTGAAGAAAAAGGTAATACTTTCATTCTGTCTGTAATACAATGAATGCATTTTTTTTTTATCTTATGCCTCATGATTGGCTTGTGACATCAAAGCGTTGAGTGCAGATGCAGACAGCTGTTAGACGTCTGTGATCGTGAATAAAGAGAAGCACTAACTGTAAACTCAGACACTTACTCTGCGGCGCGTCCCGGATGGAGTTTCCTAAAAAACAAGAGACATGCATGAAGTGATGCAGTTACTGAAGGATGAGAGTCTTTGTGTTACGAACACTTACTACAGAGGTTGTTCTCACACGTGTCTCCTCCGCAGCCGCTGCATGAGGCGCCTGCTTCATAAGGAAATGCTCCGCGATAATTCCCTCTGTTGAGAAGTCACATGATTACTGTAAAATCATCTTTTTGTGCTGCTTCATGCTTTACCACACCTCCCAACAAGATTTAATGTGTTAACATTACACTGGAAGAAAAAATTTACGTGAGGTTTAAATCACTAATTAAAAAAAGTTATAGAATTGCAAGATGACTTCAAAATAAAAACTCAAAATTCCAGAACAATAAGAGTCAGAATTGTCAGATATAAATGCAGAATTGTGAAAGAAGAAAAACAAAATAGCAAAATGGTGGTTTTTTATTTCGTGGCACAAATCATGGTAGTTTACAGCCGAACCACAGTTAAATTATATTATAGTATGTTATTATATATTATGTATATGTATTATGTTAATTGCATCCAAATAAAAGTTTTTATTTGCGTAATATATGTGTGTGTACTGTGTATATGTATTATGTATATATATATATATACACACACACAGTATATATTTTACAAATATTTACACAAATATTCAGACAATTTATTATATTATATTATATATGCATATTTTTATTATATAAGCATAATATTTGCTTAAATATATACAGGTCCTTCTCAAAAAAATGTGCATATTGTGATAAAGTTCCAGACCTTGGGGGACCTGTGGAAGCAGTGGACTGAGTCTGGAGTAGAAACATCCAGAGCCACTGTGTACAGGAG
>JAUMHI010000037.1:1247313-1271219 GCA_032359435.1 Enteromius unitaeniatus | reverse complement strand
TTATACTCGCAAGGCGATTAGGTTCAGCTGATACTAATCAGCGTGTGCCAATGAAATCATTGGCGTGTTTAGATACATGCAGTTTGTTTGGCATCTCGAAGCGAGATTCCTATTCGTCTGTCTCCGACGTGACGTCGAAGTGACCGACTGAAAGGGAACTCAGTTATATTACTTCTATTACTTTACTAGTTACTTGGCAAAAGTAATATTATTACGTAACTCGCGTTACTTGTAATGCAACACTGCATATAACACATAGACTTTAAAGATAACTTATAGATTTAATATGGGCTGCTTTTTTTATTATTCGGTGCTTGACACTTAATTGTGTTTTACAAATAATGGAATCTTCCTTAAATGTAAAATGCTGTTTCTCTAGGCTAATGATCATGTCGCGGCTAGATTGCATTTATTTCGCGGCTGGATGTTGGACTCAAAAATAATCACGTTGTTTGTATTTGTCTCTTTTGCACTCTTTTATTATGTCTTCTTGTTAGAAAAATGTCTCATCAAAGTTAGTGCTTTCGGAAATTTCATATAAATCAATTTTTAAGTTATTGAATATATTTATTGTCATTTGATTGTGTAGTTGATCAATCTAGCAGTCATCCTAGATTTGTGAGTCATAATCACTGACGAAATATTATGATTTTTCTTTTCTCTCTCTCTACTGAGTGACTGCAGTCACCTTGCTTAACAGCTAAATCAGTTGTTAAGAGATCCGCGAGAGATGAAAAATCATAGATAATAAAAAGCGTAAAGGTCGAGCTGAAAAGGCCAGAATTAAAAAAAAAAGAAAGCTCTGACTTAACTTGATCAGAAAGCTAAAAAGGGAAATTTGTGGTGAGAAATATGACATTTTTAATATTTAATTTATTGTCAGACGCAGAGCCAGGAGCCAGTTATATCATGCAAGAGACTGATGCTCTCAATGAGGAAAACTGTGAAAACTGTCTGTGAATAAGCAAACATGATGACATTAGTTAAAATATAACCACATTCTATGCTCAAGTGTTACTAATGACCTATTTTTTTTTAGTTAAAATATAACCACATTCTATGCTCAAGTGTTACTAATGACCTATTTTTTTTTAGTTAAAATATAACCACATTCTATGCTCAAGTGTTACTAGTGACCTATTTTTTTTTTTTTGTTAAAAGATAGTAAATATAAGCCTACGATTGAAAGGGATTAAAAGTCATGTGAAAACCTGCATATTTTGCCATTTGAAATATTTAATTTGCTTTGTTTTAATTCAATTTAAAGATGCTTTCCACGTATGTTGAAGCTTACAGAATGCTTTTTATTGTGATTAAATGCAGGTGTACTCAAGTTTAGGGAAACAGAAGGAAATGTGAAAGGGAGAGTAGTGTCTACGATAGATAACAGAGGCAGAACTCAGAACCACAAGCTAGGAACAAGGCAGATGAGGATGATTTTGTTGATAGTTTTGATTACTTTGCTCGACTTTTAGTCACAGGATATAGATAATTTTTTTTTCTTATCATTTTCAACAGACGGACTGTTGACGGAACTACTTTGATACTTTGGTAGGTGATGGCCCTTTAATAAAGGGAGGTATGAAAGACTGGAAACACATTCACCAAAGGATAGTGGAACACGAAAAAAGACAAGTGTTAAGTCGTCATTCAAGTGAGCATCCATTCATTAAGACGTGACGGTGTGGTGGACGGTGAGTCATCTACTGGACAGAGTTTTGCAGACAGAACAGGGAAAGTGTGTTTTAGGCTTTTCTGTTTTTGAAGTACTCATGACTTCAAACACCATTGTAGAAGACAAAGCGCAAAAGCCAGCCGTGAGGGCAAAGGTATTCATAAAAGTCCTTTTGAAACATGAGACAGTGCTCACTACTCAACTCTTCCTTCACATTTTTGAGCTTATGTGCCCCTATTAAAATACCTACACACTAGGTGAATGGATATCATCACGGTTCAACGTCTGGTTCAGGGGACAGAGGAGGGTCTCAGCAAGTGTGCCAGGGACTTTGAAGGAGTTAAGTGTGCAGCTGATGAGTTTATGAAGTGGGCTACTGGAAAGTTGCAAGAGGAGGAAGAGTGTGAGCTTGTAGTGCAGGCTGCCCTTTCTGAGAGAAGGATCAGAAAGAAGAAAACTATGCCAGGAGAGCTTGCAGAAGATGAGCTGCTGACATCAGCAGATGCTGACTTCAGGGTAAAAGTATACAAAGTCATTATAGAAACAGTAATAGACAGTATGCACAGGCGGTTTCTCTGCTAATGCAAAGCTTTGCTCAGATTTTGCCTGTTTAGACCCTGTTTAAAAACTTTGATCATGTGAGGGAAAATGGACTCCAAAGCTCAGCAACTGTCTGCTTAAATTTGACAAGAGAGCTACAGTTGGCACATTATGTGGTGAACTATGCAGCCTTGCATCTCAGTGGGACAGTGAGAGAAGTCTTTAAATAGTGAAATTTGATTAAAAAAATAAAAAAAACACATGCTCAGAAGCACTTTAACTCAGAAGTACCTCGAGGCGTTGATGCTCATGTGCACTGAGAAAGAAATTCTCATGTTTTTGGACAATGACACTGTGATAAACAAAGTTGCAGAGACCAGTATACACTGCTCAGGCGTTTATTAATGTTTTAAGGTTGGCCATGTTTCCTTGAAGCCGCACTTATGCAGAGGAAAACAAGATGAAGCCATCGTTAGAAAGTAATACTGTGGTTAAAAAAAGTCTTGCAGATAACAGTGCAATACTTGTTTTATCCTTTATTTGTGTTTAAGGACTGGATATCTGTGAACTATTTTGCACAGAGTATATTTTCAGATATTGCAGAAATGGACATTGTGATGTTTTAAATAATAGTGTTGGAGATTTACCCTTTAATGTTCTCATATTTATGAAGTTATAAAGCAGCTGTTTCCTTGAAAAAGACATGATAGTGTCACTAGAAAGAAACTCTTTATTTTATACACACACACACACATATATATATTTGATTTTTTTTTTTTTTTTAAGGTTTGGATATTTATGAGCACTAATTCCTGCAGAAAATATATTCTGATACTGTTAAACATTACATTGCGTTAACTGTTCAAATAAATCTTCACACTTAGGCTACTGTACTGTTGCACTGAATTGGAAATTATGTTATTTTAATACAAGGAGTCCCACTCCGGCCCTGCGTGTTGCAGTAACAAGATATCTGTCTAAAAATTATAATGATTAGAAGCTGAAGAAATCAAAAACTAAAATTGCTGGTCCAGTAACACAGGAAAGGTTTACTGAATTTTACATTTAAGAAAATAATTCATATTTTCAGATAATTCATATAATTCAGATATCTGCCAGATCCAGATCCAAGAGAGCAGCTGCTAAAATGCAATTTTGTAGCAGCAAACAGATATTTGAAGCATGGTGCCTCTGGAGTTCCATGGACATCAAGGTGTAGAGTCCTCCAGAGTATTGCAACTGTGCGTAAACCTTCTGTTCTGCCACCACTAAACAGTGCTCACAAGCAGAAACGGCTGCAGTGGGCAGAGACATGCCTGAAGACTAATTTTCAAACAGTCCTCTTCACTGATGAGTGCTGTGCGACCCTGGATGGTCCAGTAGATGGATAGTGGATGCTTGGTGTTCCAACAAGGCTGCGACATCAGCAAGGAGGTGGTGGAGTCATGTTTTGGGCTGGAATCATGGGAAGAGAGCTGGTCGGTCCCTGAAGGTATGAAGATGACCTCGGCAAAGTATGATGAGTTTCTGACTGACCACTTTCTTCCCTGGTACAGAAGGAAGAACTATGCCTTCCATAATAAGATCATCTTCATGCAGGACAATGCACCATCTCATGCTGCAAGGAATATGGGGATAAAAGTAGAGCAAGTCATGGTGTGACCTCCACCCTCCCCGGACCTCAATCCAAGTGAGAACCGTTGGGTGGGAGGCAGCTCTGGGAGGCTATTCTGACAACTTGCAAACAAATTCAAGCAGAAACTGTCCAAAAACTCACAAGTTCAATGGATGCAAGAATTGTGAAGCTGCTAGAAAACAAGGAGTAACGTGACCTGTTAAAACACTTAAAAAGTTAAAATGTTGTAAAAGTGATTCAAATAGCTTTTGATTTCAGGAAATATGCTGCAAACACAACAAATGACTATTTTCAGTTCTTTACAACTTATGAAGTGTTTTGAAGCTTACTGTTCATAATAATGTAAGGAAAAACCAAGGGGATTTGTTCAATAAAATTTGAATCGCACTCTTCACACTTGATAAAATGTTTACATCAGTTATTTAGATCTAATGGCATTTTTTAAAATTTGCATGGGTCTCTTACACATATTAATGCTATTTTTTTCAATTTTGAAAAAGTATAACAGTTTTAAAATTATGAGAATTAGAGTATCAGCAGGTACCTTCTAGGGCCACAGCACAATGTTCAGCTAAAATGAGCTAACATGAAAATATGTATTTTTCATTAAATAGAAAGTTGAATGAATATTTAATTTAAACAATGCATTAAAAAAACGAACTGATCATGTTGTAAAGGTGTGTGTTTCTGTGCATTTGTGTGCTTTTATGTGCATGCTTTTTTTAACACACTTCAGATTTTGTTTGGATACATATCTAGGGCTATAAACCTGTTTTCAATCAGCACAATAACACACTGTGCACTACTATCGAGCCATTATATAAAATCCCAGAAAACATCGAGACCCTTATTGTGTTTACGTTTTACTTCAACTTTATTAAAATGAGATCATCTGTAATTCCGCGCCAGTCCTGTAGAGGTCAGTGATGGCGCTCTTGCGAGTTTTCAGTCGCGCACACACAGCCCGAAGAAGGCGTTTAGACAGCAGTGGGGGAATCGTCCTCGTCTGTGTATTTGAGCATCGTTAATTATCGCTCAGAGATGGTGCTGTCCTCCTCGCAGCAGCTCGTCATGGCGTTCACGGCGGTGCTGCTCGTGTTTGTTCTGTTTCCGCGGATGTTCGGCGGCGGCGGAAGCAGAGACGGTCAGCCGTTCGACCCGCGGATCAACAGGAAAGGTGCGGACCCGAGCGGACCAGCTTCGGCTGTTTTTCTTTACTTTCTGGCTCTGTTTACTGTGTATTATTCACTGCTGGACGTTTTCCAGCTTTATTGGGGCTCTTAAATGTGGTCTCGTGTCTGTTGAGTTTGTCATTTGTGACCATAGACCACAAACCCAGCCATATATTGAGATCATCAAGCTTGTCATTGATATAGTTTGTTTGGATAGGATAATATTTGTCTGATACTGAAGTATTTGAACACCTGAGGTCGTGAAAGAAATCGAAATATTTAAAGTTGTTCAATTAGCAATGCATGTTACTAATGAAATATTGAAATTTGTTCTTGGAACAAGATTAGATTAAATTAATATCATAATGGTTTTAGGCATAAAAGAAAAATGTATAATTTGGGCCCATTCATGTATTGTTGGCTATTGCTACAAATATGCTACTGCTTTTGTGGTCCAGGGTCACGTATATTACTGCATATTATTTAGTGCTTAGTATTTTTAAGGATTTCTTTGATGTGTCTCTTTGGGTTTTTGCTGTATTTTACTAACGTTGCATCTCCAGTCTGTTGTTTTTGTCATTGTATCTCTTTGTCATTTCGTATTAGTTGATGTTTAACAGTTTTTTTTATATTCAAATCGCTTTAGTAGAAGTGCAGATCAAGCTGTTTTTATTTATAGTGGTGTGCGGCACAAATAGCCTCTCTGAAGCACAAGGGTCTTAAAAGCATCTCAAAAAGATCTTAAAGAGGTCTCAATTTGCTTTTCCAAAAAATAAGGCTGTAAAAAAAGTATTAAATTATGTATGCACAGCAAAAACAAAAAGGAATCTTTTCTTTTAAGAGAAAAATGAAGAAACAGAGATCCTTTGCCAGCTGTCGAGAGCATATTGGCATATTTATTTTCCTTACTTAGTCTTTAAAAACATCTTGAAGTCTTACATTTACCTTCATAAAACCGGCAAAATGTGTATTTGAAGGATAACGAGTCTTTGTGTTTCTGCAGGTCCCGGTCTCGGTCCTGGGAGTGTGAAAAGTCAGCAGCAGTACCACAGGAACGCAGCGCCTCAGATGTCTCAGAGCGTGGAGAACATGCAGCAGATGAAGAAACTCATGGAGCAGGAGCTGAAGAGCGACAAATACAAATCCAACAACAATAAGGGCTACGTCTTTACCCTCATGCCCATCTACGCCATCGGTGTTGGGCTCTTCGCTGTGTATAAGTTTCTAAAGGTGCTGACTTTTGTAGTTTTGCATTAGAAAAAGTTTTGTAGCAATTGCAAAGAAATGGCAAGTAACAGATATAATTAGCCAGAAAAACAGAAATATATTTTAGCTTGAATAGTCATATTGAAGCATATTGAAATAATTTTTTTTTTTTTTAAATAATTACATTGAAACTAGGTATTAACACATTAAATTAAATGTGAATTTAAAAAAATGAGAAAGACTCATGATGATCTTCTTGTAAAATATATTCCTTTTTTTCTCAGAACTGTGAGATATAAAGTCACTATAGTGGCAAATAACCTTTTTTTTTATTGTTCAGTGGCAGAAACAGGTTTCATAGATAATTAGAGTATCTTTCTACTAAAAAGTTTCTTTATTACTTTTTGTGTAGTGAAAACCAAAACAACTTTATAAGAACAAAAACATCTTTCGCTCTTTGTTTGCTATTTGAGTTGCTTATGTCTCTGTTTTTGTGTTTGCAGATAAAGTCTGCAAGCGATTCTGAAGCCCAAAAAGCCAAAACAGTTCTAGGAGTGAAGAAATCAGCGGAGACGGGTGTGTTTTAAGTTTTTATGTACACTTTTAAAGTAAGAATATATCCAGACCAGAGGTCATCATGACCATTACCATAGATCCAAGTCGACCAACTTAACTTCCTCTTATGGTGACTTTATATAATGCTGCTTATATTTTTTTATTTCTCACCAGTTTTGGGCACGTTACTTATTCTTATATGTAACTGAGTTACATCCTTATAGAAGTAACTAATTACCAGGGGAAAGTCATTAGTTACTTTTGCAATTGTCAAATTACAAATGTCTAATAACTTGGATCTCCCCGAAATTATAGGTTAAATTCATGAAATGGAAAATAAATAGAATAAATTGTTATAAAATATTGTACATTAATCTACACTACCTATCTACTGATTCTTAGTCAATTATTATAATTGTATTATATATTATAATTATATTAAGAGATTGTCATTTGCTTATTAGCTCCGCCCACTACCAGAGAAACCGGCAGTTCTTAAAAGCTGAAGAGTTCCAAAGGAAAATACAAGAAAGAATATGCTTTACATGTAGCACGTCAATTCTGCATGTTATGAAAGACTCTCTTGCTCTGTATCTTTCTTCGCGCATGTGAGACAAAGCGATGGCAAATCATGCACCTTCACACAACATCGAATACAGCTATGCTGTGCATTCATTCTATTTCTAATATTATAATAAATTATAGTAACGCCACTTTCAGTGTCAGTAGCAGTAATGGTGTTGTAAAAGTAATTAGTTTGATTATTCATTACTGAAAAAATGTGCACTGTTAGCAATGCCATTTATTTATAATGCTGTTATTTCCATCACTGTTTCTCACAAGCATTTTTTTTTTAAAACAACATTACAGTTAACAGAGGTTGAGGCTCACCACATTTAGATTGGTCAACAACAGCCCTTTGCTCCACCCAAACTGCATTTTAATTAGTTTCTAACCTGAGCGTTGGTTTGTGGTGTTATGGATTTAACATATTCTACTACCGTCAGTAATCTCAGAGTAAGTCAGAACAAAATCAAATGTAACAATTTATTATCAGTGAGATAAATGTGTTATAGTCAATTCAGAGATATCAAATCAACACATCAAATTATCAAAGATAAACCTGAGAGTAAAGGATGCATACCTGACTTCAGAAAAATAAATATGTATGGAGAATATGGACACACTCCACATTACAGGCTACAGAAGCTTGCTGATTTTCTTGCGACATTTTCTTAAGTACTTCAGACCGAGACAAGCGTCCTCCGAATAGAGACAGGAACTAGGAAATTGTTTTGATCCTAGACATGAGAGTTGACACCTTTTTGGGACAGAAGGAAATTTGCATGAAAGACACTGGGAAGTGGCACACCCTTTACAGTAAGCAAAACAAATCTCACAGCTCTTCAGATCTGTATTACCTTTTTAGTCTACTTCTTGTAAGATTGTAAGACCATTGTACCAGTCGACATGAGACAATTCAAATAATACCTGAGATGACTGAATATCGCTTGTAGGGATGGACTTGGGTTAGGGCCCCGGGGGAATTTAGTGGGGCCCCATCTGATACTGGTGAAGGATATTTGGCATATATTCATTATTTAAGAACTGAGAAACCAATATTTCCATTAAACTTTTGATATAGAAGAGGTCACTGTGCTTTGAAAACATCCTATCACAGTGCTTCCCAAACCTGTCCTGGAGGACCCCCTGCATATTTGGTATGTCTCCCTGATCAGACACATCCAGTTGAGTTCTTGCAGTTTCTACTAGTGAGCTGATGAGTGGAATCAGTGTTTTAGATGAGGGAGGGCAAGTGCTGGGCAAGGGGTCCTCCAGGACAGGTTTGGGAAGCACTGTCCTTTAAGTTTCAGGACTCAAAACTTTCTTGTTAATCTAAAATCATCTGGCAGTTTACCAGAACAGCAGCTTGTGGAATGCTCTACTCTATGATGTAATAGTGTGGATAAACACCACCTCCACAGAAGATAATCAACACCTGATTCTACACCGCTGCTTGTTTAACTCCGCCCACTGATTAATTGCTGCCTGTTTAGCCCCGCCCACCAATTCTACATCAGTTTGTTTAGCCCCGCTCACCAGTTTGCACATGTAGACCAGTGTTTAAGAGAGAGGGAAACTTGTTGAGACTGAACTTTGTTTTTAATGACGTGCCAGACCTCGTCAGTAAGAAGTCCTACGTTCACTTTGTTGTACTGCGGTTAATAGATTAATAATTAATTAATAATAGATTACATTTTTTTATTTGTTGTTTGTCTTAAGAACCATTGGAATACGTGACAAGTTGCATTGAATAATTTTATGACACTGGGATCCGTTTTTTTTGTGAGAATTGAAGAAGGGGATTTTTTTTGTATGTTAACGGAATAGTTCACCCAGAAATGAAAATTACCCCAGAATTTGGTCACCTCCATTCCATCGTAGGTGTATATAACTTTCTTCTTTTAGTCAAACACAGTCTTGAGTTTTTAAAAAATGTATCCTGGCTCTTCCAAGCTTAATAATGCTGGTGGATGGTGGCCATTATTTTGAAGCTCCATAAACCGTTTGGTCTGTTCAGTCATGCAACAATGCACTCGGTTAAAGCACGTAATTTTCATTTGGGTGAACTATTCTTTTAATACACTGTGTGTGCATTGTCCGTATCTCAAAACATGTATTTTAGCTCTTTTACGAAAGCCACCATTTATTTAATATTTGCAGGAAGTGAATTTTCTGAAGCATTTGTGGTTCCCTACAGAGAATCAGCTGAATGAGCTGGAGCAGAGACTGGCTCAGACCGAGAAGATGCTCAACTCCATCCTGACCCAGCTGGACCCGCTGACCAACTGGTGAGAGCAGACGTGCACATGAAAATGAGAAGTTTAACACATGCAAATCTCGTTTCAAATAAATGTGGTCTGTTCAGTCATGCAACAATGCACTTGGTTAAAGCACGTTCATAGCTTCATTTATTTGGTTATGCAAAAACAAAATTGGTTTGCGACACTGAGATGCACGCTGGTGGTGAGCGGCTGGTTGTTGACTTTCAGTCATGTGAGTTTGTTTGTTCTACAGTGTGAAGTCTGTTGCCATGGAGCAGAAGAGCGAGATCATGTCGCAGCTGCAGTGCATTCGGCAGCTAATGAAGAAGAGAGGCATGGAGTGTCCAAACATCAGGATAGAAGGTAAACACATCTGCTCCCGTACACACACCCACGCAATTAACACAGTACCGCGCAAGCATGTTAGTCTCGCTGCGGGTTGAGAACAATAACCCCAGCGCTCAGACTCATGCAAACATGTGCCACATACATTTTACTGTACCAAAATCATGATGAACTATGATGAATAGAATGAATCAATATTTGCATCTTATTTTTCTGGCCCCATTGACAGTGTCAAAATGCATTTGGAGATTTGTGTTAGTCTTGATTCTTATTCATTTCTTCTTATAATAAATTAAATTATACATTATATTTAGAAATTATGCAATTTAGGACAGCAAATCCTTTAAGGTAATATGTTTATCTTCTGTTTATGTATATTTATTATTTATGGATATTATCTATTTTATTTTTATTTATCCATATTTATCCATTTTCAATTGCATTTAAATTATTCTTTCAAAATAAACAATCAGGCAAAAATCAAAAATGATTTGTCCATTTGTATTATTTGATGATTTTTTTATTTGTTTTATTTTCAAAAATCAATCATGAAAAAAATAAATAAATAAAATTTGCGAGTAGGCAGTTTTTATATACTTATATGGAAGCATTTACAGTGCCACTTGCTTTGGTATTATGCTTTTTCATACAGTGCTGTGTCATTCACACATTTTTAAGTGACTGGAAACTGTGTTGTACTTGTAAGCATGTGTTCCAGCATTGTACTGTTGGGTGTTGTACATCATGTGGTTATTTCTTTCAGAGCCGTCATGTGAGCGCAACCTAGACAAACTCATCGAGACTTTATCCGCAGCCGAAGCGCTTCCAGAAACTCAAACACACGCTGAAACACAGCCACATGATCACCGAGAGCCCAGGCCTGTGTCTGAGGAAGAGGAGGAGCTGGAGGAGGATGAGGAGGAGAATAGACCATCGCAGCGAGAGGAAGACGTGGGAAGCGAGAGTGACTCTAGTATGCCGTCCCTTGAGGACTCGGCCGACATCAGTGTAGGTCACGTTACAGTCTCTCAGAATCATCCAGAAGATCTGACGGCTGGATTACGACGACGCAACAAGCCAGAGTAACTGTGACGAATATCGGACACAAATCTATTTATATATTTATTTTAGTCCTTGTAATGAAGCACTACTTACTGGTTTCAATGCCTGCGTCCACACTTAAAACATTTTTTTTATTTATAGTAATGTTTATAAAGAAAGTCTCTTATGTTCACTAAGGCTGCTTTTATTTGATCAAAAATACAGTAAAACATTTAAATGTTATTGTAATGTAAAATAGCTGTTTTCCGTGAAAATAGAATAAATAAAATGTAACTATATGATGCGAATCTGAATTTTTAGAACCGCTACTCCATTTTTCACAATCCTTTGATTTTTTATTTATTTTAAATCTTTTTGAAACCGTTTTAAGCATTGAAGCTTATTATGATTTCCTCAAAAATTAGGCAGTAGAAATTCAGTATTGCACCAAAGGAATAAATTACATTTAATATAAATTATATCAATATAGAAAACTGTTGTTTTATATTATAATAATATTTGACAATATTATCAAATAATGAATCAGTGAGGTTATTCCAAAGCAAAAAATGTTTGTCATCTTAATTGTTTTTTTTTTTTATCACAATGTAAAAACTTTTCCTGCCTCTACAATAACTTTCCTGTTCACTGACATCATCAAGGCCACGTGGGTGGGGAAAATACTATCAAGAAATAGCCATTTAACCATTTATTACATTCATTCAGGAATCCCCGGTAATCTGTAGTTTTATAAATGAGGTAATAGTTACATCAGTAATAACAAATAATGGTGTACAGAAGAAACACTGAAGTGAAACTAGGTGTGAATGTCATTTCATGTTGACTTGTAAGTGTTCTCTGTGTCTCCGTCAGTCATAATCACAGGTATGTCAGTGTGCACCTGCAGAAGGTGATTCAGTGAGGTTAAACGTACGGTTCTGAGGCAGCTAGTGACGTTTTGCAGATTGTGTGTCATTTGCATGTTTGGAGGTGGTTTAACACATGATTCTGCTATGACAATCATATGCTACATAGCTTTTCAGAACGGAGGAGGACCTCAAACCAGAGGTCACAGCTTTGAGCTTTAGTTTTTAAAACAAAAACATTTTTTTTTAGCTTGAATCAAATACCAAACACTAAATGTGATCGTATGTGAGATGATGTTCATGCATGCTGTTGCTTTCTGTGCCACTTTTTTGTTATTTATTTAATGTTTTTATAAATATGTCTGACATGTTTCAAGTCACAGGTTTTTGTTACCTCTTCATATTTTGAGAATATAAAGAGAAAATATGAACGTTCCAAAGTAGTGTTGATTCCTATATCAACATGTACAGTGCTATTTTTGGTGACTGTTTCAAACCCAACACATGCTGCTGTGTTTTAGGCATCATTTTAAAAACATGCAAATGGTCCTGTTAGAAACATATGTTGTTGCATGTCGTTTGAATGATTTAGCGTTTGGAGATCATTGGATGTGATTGGCATGTGATCAGTCTCTGTACGTCCTTGTGCTGATTGTTTTTTGCCTTGTATTTGGTGTGGTTTAGATAAATATATTTATTATGAACAACTTTTGAAAGCCTTAAATAAACTCTACAAATAAAATGCATGTGCCGGTGTTTATTATTACACTTTAAATGAGTCATTGCTCCATTGCATTGCTATGCAGTAGCAGTTTTAGACCTTTCATGTTATTAGCTCACCTGTTGTTCTCGTTAATGCAAATATCTAATCAGCCAATAGTCAATGCACCAAAGCAAGATGTTCAGTTGTTATTAAATCCAAAAGAAATTGACTCTACATAAAATGAAAGTGTGATTCTGAGATTTTCACCCTCTGAAGTCTCCAGGGGTTTATAGCAGATGGTGTGGAAAAAAAACAGCAAGGTGTTGCGTGAATGGACTGCAGCAGCTGAGATCTTCTCATTACTGTCAGGTAAGAAAAGCAAGGGTGGGATCAGTTCTAAATGTTGTTTCTAATACATCGATTCAAGTCTTTACAGTATTCAGCCATTTACTGATCCTCTGGTGCATGTCGAACATTAAAACGGTTAGATTTGTAGGTTTCTATGCAATATTTTGCAGTCAGGGTAAAGTCACGTCAGGCTGATATTGAGCACTATAGAGGGTTGACCAGTTTAAGACCGGATTTGCTTGAGTTTTCTTTGTAAAAAAAAACAACACTTTTACTTATTTTTTGCACTGACTACAAACAGTCGATCACTAGTGTGTTTATGATAGTAAATTACAATATAATAAGTACCAGTTTACAACTTAAAGCAGCACAGCGTTACAGCTTTAGTAACGTTACAGGTATGATTGGAAGCTGACGGCACCGGAAGTCACACATTCACATTACAAACGATAAGCCTTTCCACTTCGCATTTTGACTGATTAAACAGTGCTAGTCAACTATTTAAGATACAAAAAAAACAGTTGACAAACTCTGTTAGCAAGCTAGCGTTCAAACGTAGGCATTGTACACTATTTCCTAACGCTTTTCAATTTATTTAATCGGTAACTACAACCACAAACTAGTCGCCAGGAGCAGTGTTGCCAGATTGGATGGACGATTTCCAGCCCCAAAGTTCACAAATACCCGCCCAAAATCAAAATAATGTGATCGATCGAGGTTCATAAGAGACTTTTTTAACTACATTTTAACATAAAACTAAATTATGATAACAAAATAAAATAGATGAAAGAGAATTAACCTACCAAATATGAAAAATATGCAGGCAGCAGACGCTGTCAAAACAGGCAATCACAAAAACAAGTCCAGCAGATTTCAATACTAATCTGAACAGTTCGAAAGAGAAAAATATATTTTTTATTTAACTGTGCTCTGATTTCGAAGTTGCAGTAATGAGAGTCTCCCTTAGTCTCGCGTAGCCAGACCTTTCGTGGGCGTGACGTCTGAGGTGAGACTATCTCTCCCTCAACAGGTGTAGTTTACGTTTTGAGAGTTAAAACTCTGCTCTATACCATACCTATAAAGCCATGATCACTATACAGTTCTACACCCGTTATCGCGCTAAAGACCCATCACTCCTGAAGTCTGGATGCGGCTGCGACGTCAGCATCAGCACCAGTATCTTTGCAGTGTGCGTGCGCTTAGTAACGTGATGACTGATGGGATGCGGTATGCACACTTGGGCTTCTATGTTAACTAATTAGTCTATATAATTAATATGTTTGAAAACCGCCAAAATGACCCCAAATTCGACCCAATTTTATCCACCTGCCAAAGCCTTTACCCGCACAAGCAAATTGAAATCCGCCCAACCTGGCAACACCGACCAGGATTCCTGAAGAGTGTAATTACTCCTGAGATCAACAGAGGACGCTGCTGTGTAGAGAGTCAAACCATTTCCCTCATGTTTTACCTACTGTAAACCTCAGTCCCTGAGCAGTGTTCAATATACTAGTTGTTTAATGTTGTGTTTTTATTTGAGTCTTCCTGGCAGCATTAACTCGACAATTAGACAAATACTGTGAGATTTCACCTTCTAGACTGAGTCCATTGGGGCCGAACGTCCCAAAATAATCTGTTCCCATCAATTACAAGCGCTTTCAGCTTTAATCAAGTGAGTTTACACACCTAATGGGATGTGCTAACCACATTTGCCCTCGTACCTGGGCCTGTATCTTTCTGGGAATAGATTTTAATTAATATATGTGCAGACAGGGGGTTTAATGAGACGCGAGACAGTTTTCCATTATAAGATGTCGTCTGATTATGTGATTGCTTCTTGAATTATTTTACTTCTCGTTGGATCTCTGCTTGTTTTTCCTTCAGATTTTGGTGACATAACATTAAACGATTTTTTATTGTACAAAGGTAAACACTGTCTTTTACCTTGATATTCCATAATGGTCACACTTATGTCAAAACAGATTGAAGACAATAACTGAAACTAAAACTTAAACTAAATTTAAATACATTAAAAAGAAAGTTACTTGAAAACTTTTGTAATTTAGTTTAACTTGATGTACTAAAAAACAAATTTAAATATTGATTTTTAAATAATATATGTGTAAATAAAAAGTATAGATTGATTTATAAAATACTACTAAATTGACAAAATTACTAAAATAAAATATGATAATTATATAATTATACTTCAATAAGACAATATAAACACCCCTTTTCCCCCCTTTTTTAATGAAAAGAATGCATAGTGTCGTTTCAGTAATATATATATATATATATTTTAAATGACATTAATGAACAAATTCATTAAATTACACACTGTTTGTTTTTATAAATATTAGAAACAGTCCAAATATTAGGGGGAAATCATATTTTCAATTCATAAAATGTACACATTTTAATTACACACACACACACACATATTTCCATTTCAAACATAATTAATTTCATGTTTTGAATTTGAATATTTAGACATCATCAATTATGTCCTGTAAGAAATTTCAATGCTTTTTTAATTACTTTTTTTCCCAGTAATTTCCTATGGTGGTCATATTTGACCACAAATATTATAAGTCTGACGTTTTTAAAGACTTTTCTAATCATGTCTAAAAATGTTTGTGTTCATACCATCCCGATAAATTAGAAATTGTAATATTTTGAAAGTAAAATTTTTCAGTAGAGGGTTCAAATTTGCCTTCATTGTTGATTTTTCCTCCTGTCCTGCACCCCACCAGTTGAGATCTAGTGCTCAGAGTTTAAAATAACCACAGACAGATGCGGGAGGATGAATTACATGAATAACCTACAGCTGAATCAAGGTCAGTTTTGGATATGTGAGCTCTGTGCTCCCTGAACTCCAAAACCGTGTGGTGCATCAGTGACCAAAATATACTTTATTTGTGGATGTCTGGAGGAAAAGTCTGAAAAGAAAGGCAATGCACTTGTCATGATGTCATTTTGCAGTGTTACGTTTTCAGACTGAGTTTGCCTCTTCATTAGATTTGGAGAAATGTAGCTTTACATCACTTGTTTAGCAATGGATGCTCCGCAATGAATGGGTTCCGTCAGAATAAGAGTCCAAACAGCTGAAAAAACATCACAATAATTTAAGCATTTTTAAATTATAGTTATTTGGTATGTCAAGTTACACAATGTAGTGTGAAGCTATTTTAAGAAAAAGTCTAAAATAATTTGTTTGCAGATGCCTCTTAATTTGATATTTTGCATCTGGTGGAATGAAATTTAAAAGCTTTTTAAGTGTGTGAAAAATGTGTGGGGCTAGTGTGTATGTTACTGTACATGAGTAAATGTCATTAAATGTTTTCCTTTTAAGAAATGTTTTCCAATGGACAAACTGTATGTTGTCTCTCACATAAAAATCCACCCACATAATTCTGTTTAAACTCTTTTGGCTTGTATACAATGCTTGATCTGTGCAGATTTCTCTCCTGATTCAGACCAGACAACTTCTTCACTGGAGGAAGCATCAATGTGGACGGAGGACTCGTATTTTACGCAATTTGAAGTTAAAAATGTCTTGCTATATTTGGTGATGGACTGAAGCGGTGTGGATTATTGTGATGTTTTTATCAGCTGTTTGGACTCTAATTCTGACGGCACCCATTCACTACAGAGCATCCATTGCTGAGCAACTGATGTAATGCATCAAAATATCTGTTTATTTTAGGTACACTTCCCAGTTCCAAGATCGATGCATTAAATGCATTACTATAGCGTGTAATAGTAAGTAAGTGTCTTGTATCTTGACTGTAGCAAAGTGGTTTAGTTCTATTCTCAAAAAAAAACTCACGCATTGCCAAAGCATCTCACGACATGTTAATTTTAGCTCTGGAGGAAAACACATCAAGCTTTGAAGACTATGACTTGTATTCTTGTATTCGGAAGTTGCACAGAAATGTGGGATAAAACGTAGTTAAGGCTCATCTGAGTGGCTGTAGCAGCTTCTCTGTGCCTTCATGAATTATGAATGTCAGTCCCAGTCTTTCTACTATTTTTAATTTCGTTTTTGCAAATAGGATTAAGACACTGGTGTGTGGGAACGCATGTGCGCCGCATGTGTCTTTAGACATGCAAACGTGTTTCTTCATCTTCAGAGCTCTGCAACACTGAATGTGACAGTGCTGCTATTTTTGTCCTGGGTTTTTCCTCGGCTTTATAACACAGGTGAATCTTTGACACGGTGTGAATGTATTCGCAGAAAGCAAAAGATGAAAGATGGCTCAGAGGAAAGAGAAACGTGTATTTATTGCATTACTTTAGTCGATGGTTTGTCATTTAACTAACAACTCTAATGGGACATATGTGCAAACTTAACATGAATCATTATGCCCATGAATCATTTCCTTTGGGATTTGAACCTGCGACCCTTCAGGTCTGTAACTGCTAGGCTACAGCACCGGTTTGTGAGCAGATCAGTGGCTGGTTTTTGTTTTTGTGGGAAAGACCCCTGGATACTGCAATGAGCTCATGTGAGTCCGACATGATGAATCACTCCATTAGGTTCAGTCCGGCGGTGATTCGCTCTATGCCCTATATAAACCAAACCCACAGTTTAGAAAACACCATCCACCTTTAAATGAACATTTCTACTTGGCAGTATTACTCACTAGTTTCCTCTTAGTGTATATTGTAGATACACTATCCTTTTAATCCACGTTATTTAGGGACCGAACGTTAGCTGCTTTCAGTGAATGTGTGAGACATTCAGTTCATTCGCCGGTAAATAGAGGAATCAGTGCACAGTAAAGAGTAAAACAATGTGTGCTAGAAAACCAGATAGTTTATCATTAGGACAATATATTAAAGTATAATGGATATTTGCAATATCAACAGCATAGCCATTTGTTTTGTACGGCTAAAAATAAGTGAAAGCGAACAACACCGGAAGTCTTGCATATTCATTCTTCAAGTGAACTCGTCTATTGTCATCACGTTAAAAATAAGGTGGATACTGCACTGCTTGTTGAATAAATAGGTTGGGTTTGCATGAAGATTATTCTCTCTTTGCTTGGTGTTGATTCAGTGATAGATTTATCAGACTGATTCATACTGTACCTTAAGTGAACAGAGCTTTTGAATCTTTTTTTTTTTTAAGCATTGGCTCAGAAGAGTCAAATGTTTTTTAATGTAATGGTTGCATGTATTTGATTCACTAAAAGAATCAATTCATTAGAATCATTTATATGAATCAACAGGAAATGGCATTTTTCTCGCCACAATTTGTTTTTCATTTTGCTCTAAACTCAAAAATCATTTTGACTATGAACATTGATTTAGGTTTATGCCACCAGTTTTCTGGCAAATAGTTATATCGCAATACAGAAGAATATGAGTCCTAGCCTAGGGGATTTAAACCATTTTTCAACCAAAATTAAAAGATTATCAATATCTTATATGAATCAATGAATGTGTCTAAGTAGGTTTTTTGACTCTTAACTATGTATTTTAATACTATCACAACCAGCTCCATGTTGATTTTAGTCATGATTTAACACAAATATAGGAGATATTTTGTGAATGAGCCTAAAATAAGAAATTAAGTTTCATTAGCATTTTGTTGTGATTGTTCCACTAGAGATATTCATCAAAACATTGTTCCAGTCAAAAAGTATGTTATTCCAGAATTAATTTGTATGAATAAAATATTACTTTATTAATAATAAACGAATACATTTTATAACATGGATTTCATGTGAATAAATCTGTCTGTGGGGAAAAAGAATCAAACTATTGTGACCCAACGATCATATGAAGCAGGGATGGGCAGTATTTATGATCCATGTTTTCAAATATAAAATAGAACTCTGTCATTTGTATTTGATATGGTTGATGAAAATGGCTTTGTATTTTGTATCAAAATACTTTTCTATTTTTAAAATACTTGTATGATGACATCATAAAAATGCGATCTCTGATGGGTGCCTACTCAGTAATTTGCCCAGATCTGTTACTACACTATTAATGTGTGTGTGTCCTCTATACTTCTGTGGCTCTCAGTAGATTCAGGGGTTGGAGTTGTGTTACTACTTTCCGATTATGTTTCTGGCTACTTTTAAAATAAGAACATATTAATTATTTAATATTAGTTGACTTGAAAAGTTGGCTTCCAAATAGGTGTCTAATGACTGATAAATAAACACTTGATTGCCAAATACTCCGTTTTTAAAGTACCTGGATCATGATTTTGCATTCCATTGCATGAATGACTGCCTGACACACATAATATATTATTATATTTATGACTAACAATCAAATGATTAATTGATTAGAAACCAGACTCCATCAGTTGTCTTCTTATGAATGACTTGTTTGTCACTGAGTCAGTGTTGCTGATGCAAAGTAGGCACTTCATGAACAGAAGAAATATTTAGCAAACAGTTAAACATTAAGCTGCTGGATAACCTTCATCTTGGAGATATATACAGGAATATGTGAATATTTAATATATTGTTAACTGGTTGCATAAGATTTATTGCACGACTCCTGCAGAGAAAAGCTGTTGCTATCAAACATTGTTTCAGTGTAATTGTGAAGAAACGTCATGCTCTCTTGTGCAAGTACTTATTCAGTGGTTTATTTTTAATTTCATGATGCACTTAAAATGATGGTGTTTGGTATCTTACTTTAAAACGCACGATGATGTGTCTTTACCCCATCCTGCATATGACATCATATTTATATGAATAAATTGATGTTGAATGCCACTGATGAGGAAGGGTGTGTCCTTGAGTGAGTGAGTGAGAGAGAGAGCGCTTCTCTTGTTGCTCAGAAGCGCGAGCCGCAGGTGATGATAATGATGGCGAGGATGGATCGATAGAAGCAAGAGCTGCCGCGAACAAAGCGAAGCGTTGGGTTCGATCCTTCGCTTCAATGAGGCTGGTTGTGAACTATTGGAGTACTCCAGCTTCGCCACAGCAGCACCGTAGAGTAACGTTACTCCCCTCGCGTCATGTCTCACTCTGAGAGATGGGCAAGTTCGACGACCACGAGAGGGTGATCCTCAATGTCGGGGGCACGAGGCACGAAACCTACCGGACCACGCTGAAGACCCTGCCGGGCACGCGTCTGGCCCTTCTCGCCTCCGAGTCGGACCTCGAGTCGGTTCTGGACCAGCTGCAACAAGTCCCGGGCTTCATCGAGTACAACGCGCGCAGCAACGAGTATTTCTTCGACCGGCACCCAGGCGTGTTCGCCTACGTGCTCAACTATTACCGGACCGGTAAGCTGCACTGCCCAGCGGACGTGTGCGGCCCGCTGTTCGAGGAGGAGTTGTCCTTCTGGGGCATCGATGAGACGGACGTGGAGCCGTGCTGCTGGATGACCTACCGACAGCACCGGGACGCCGAGGAGGCGCTCGAGGTGTTCGAGATGAACGTGGACAACGACGAGGACGACGAGTACGGCAAGCGTCTGGGCATCGAGGACGTGGTGTCCGCGGACGGTACCGGCTGCAGGTGGAGGAAGTGGCAGCCGGTCATCTGGAACCTGTTCGAGGACCCGTACTCCTCCAGAGCGGCTCGGGTAAGAGCGCAGCGCGGAGTCGCCAAACAGTTACGCACGGCTCCTTTACGCGCTTGCGCTTCCAAACCACTCCAGAACTCAAGCATGAAGTTTGTTTTGCCTTTAAATTGCTAGTAAACGTGCTGGAGAAGTGACGAGAGACTCCTCAAAATGCGTTAACCCTTGAGAGAGTGTGAGTGTTACTAAGTGCTTGTGCAAACCAGTGCGTTTGTAAACGCTTGCGTTTCGACCTCATGCATGCGTGGAGATAAGCCTGTTTCAGATTCCGGTGCATGTTATAAAACGTGCTGGAGACTCGTGAAAATGTGTTGAAACCTGATGAAGTGTGAGCGCTTGTGTGTGCATATAAACAGTAATGGAGAGGCAGGTGTCACATATTAAGATCAAATCAAAGCAGAATTGTCAAATACATCACAGACCGTGCATGCAGCAGTGTTTTTCATCTAAAGATGTGCATTGGTAACAGGTGTCCAGAACAGTAAACTTCTCTACTGAAGGCATTTTTATCCTCTGTTCAAACAGCTTTGGTTAAATGAAAGAATCGCAGCCCTCCCACAACAACGTTAGTCGCCATTTGAAATGTTTTTAATTTAACGATTGGTTGGAGGAGGCTGGTAACGTCAGAGGAAAAGAAAAAGATTAATTATTGAGATTGTTTCAGGCAAATTCAGATGCACTGCAGAGATCAGCCAGATAAAATTTTAAAGACCTTTTTCTTTGTGCCGCTTTTGTTTCTGGGGAATGTCTTTTGCTCTGATTATAAGCAGGCCAATGGGACCTGCTATCACTGGTGTGTGTTAAAATTGGTTGTTGTTACTCTTTTTTTGCTACAATTTGCCATCATATTTGAAATGGAAGTTGTTTATTTTAAAGTTATATTAACAAGAAACAAGGACAGTTTACTCCAAAGAGAGGCTGGTCTTTACATTTAAAGGTGAAGTTCACCAAAAAAGAACATTTGCTGATAATGTCCTCATCCTTAGGTCATCCAAAATTTAGATGAGTTTGTTTCTTCATCAGATTTGGAGAAATGTAGCATTACATCACTTGCTCAGCAATGCATGCTCTGCAGTGAATGGGTGCCGTCAGAGTGAGAGCTGATAAAAGCATCACACTAATCCACAACACTCCAGTCCATCAGCTACTTCTGGCTAAAGTGCAAGTGCTTTTTCCAGTGAAAAATTTGTCTCATCTGAATCATGGGAAATGTACTTTTTATTAAGTTTTGACAAGCAAAGGGTTGAAGTTACAAACATAATCATAATAATGGATCTGTTTTTCACAAATATGTAGCTTTTTACTTCAAGACATTAAAGAATATGTTGTCTCTCACAAAAAAATCCACCCACATAATTCTGTTTAAGCTCTTTTGGCTTGTATTCAATGCTTGATCTGTGCAGATTTCTCTCCTGATTCAGACCAGACAACTTCTTGGTGGGTAATTCTTTTGCTGGTCAGTGAGTGCACACAACAGAAAGGATTTAACTAGTCTGATGTTGGTTGATTGGTGAAAACTATTCAACTGAGGGGGTGACGTGCTCTTCTTGATCAAATCAATAATTGATGTTTTTTCTAAATGAAGAGTCCGCTAACTCCATTTTTAACCTTGGCACAAACAGACTCTCAGATCAATGTTCTTATAAACGTATATGTTATTACCCAGCACACATTTCCCAGAATTCTACTAGTTTGCATCATTGTGTTCCCATGATGCCTTCAGCCTGGTTTCGTCCATCTGTTTATGCAGCGGATGGTTTGACGCTGTGATCATGTTGACTAGTGTGTGCGTGTGTTTTGATGTGAGCACGTGTGTTGCCACTTAAGAGGTTAACACTGGCGCACGTCTGAGGATGCTGCGCCGAGACCGTTTCCATGGCGACCTTATCGCTCATCGGCCGCCAGTATTCATTCAGAGCGGCGATTGATTTCAGGAATCCAGTCGAGCGCGAACCCTGCGCGTGCCGTGCGCATCTGCTCCATTCCTCTGCTGCTGTTCGGAACGAGTGTGTTTGACATATTGTTGTGTGTGGATGATTCACACGCTGGAAGAATAACACGGTCACACAGAACTTGTGTGAGTGTGTGTGTGTTTTGTGGGCACGGATGATCTGAACGCTGATGCTGGCAGCCGGTGTCTTTCAGCTTAAACTTTGCTGTCAGTCATGTATTTAGATCATTCGGCGAGCACTGATTATCTCGTTGAGTTTCACATGTGTTGAGGCTGTGGGCGTCTTCGTGGGATGTTAGTGTCCATGTGTGATCACTGTAATGAAACATGATCTTTTGAGAACAAGCCTGGAGTTCATGATGATGATCATAATGATGATGATGATGGAGCAAAATGGCTTTGTAAACAGTATTAACTAGCCATTCTTGCAGCATAAAGTGATTTAAATTGGTTAAAAGTTGTTTTTTTTTTTTTTTTAAGGTGTCTTTCTGCTCACCAAGGCTGCATTTATAGAAATGTGTGAATTAGAATGATTTCTAAAGGATGTGACACTGAAGACTGAAGTAATGATGCTGAAAATGCAGCTTTGCATCACAGAAATAAATTGCATTTCACAATATGTTCACATAGAAAACCGACATATCAAATTGTAAAAATATTTCACTCTTTTACTGTCTTTATCAAATAATTACAGTCTTGGTGAGCAGAAGAGACTTTCAAAATCATCAATCAGGAGCAACTTACACAAAAAATGTTTTTAAGCTTTAATGAAACAACATTTAAAACCCATTTTGAACCATATGTGACACATGTCTTAGTGAAATAAATAACTGAAATTGTAGAAAAGTCACCCTAAAATCATCCAAACCTGTGTGATGTTAGTTCTTTGGGGCACAAAGATATTTTGAGGAACACAACATTGAGAACAAGCCTTGAACTTGTGATGATGATGATGAAGCCATAGTGCATCTAAAATATGTCTATAAATTGTTGCTCGTCTCAGTTTTTTAACAGCAAATGGCATTTGCTACCCATTTTTGTACCATTATGTCATGAAGGTTTCTTAAAACAGAAAAAGGTAGTGAGACTCTTAAAGAAACAGTACTCCCAAAAATGAACAAAGATGTTTTGTTGAAGAATGTTGCATATAAATTGTTGCTTTGCTCATGTTTTCAGGTTAAAGACTGTGTTGTATTGCAATGTGACACATATCTGAGTAAAACAGAATAATTTACAAGAAAATAGTGTTGTCACGGTACCAAAATTTCAGTATTCGGTACCAATACCAGTGAAAATCCATGCTTCTCGGTACCAATTTCGGTACCAAAGCAAAACACAAAAACACTTTTATTTAATCAAAAAGCGCAAACTATATTTCATAGCCTAGAACTGCTTTCTGATGGACCAATTTTAAAGATACAAACATTAACCATACATTTGTTCTGTAACACACATATTTTGGCTACACAGGTCATTTAAAAGCCTC
>JAUMHI010000037.1:1210766-1228266 GCA_032359435.1 Enteromius unitaeniatus | reverse complement strand
GAAAACTTTAAAGCTTTTTCTTTTTCAGTGTAGACACTGTTTTTTAACAAATTATACGTTTAATATTTTAAAATATGAATTTTTTAAAATGTCAATAACTGTTAAAATAATGTTTAAAGTAATTAAAAATCTGTAATATATACATTATTTATATGTATGTAATAAAAAAATATAGATATAAACAATTTTATTTTGCCTCCATAATACTGTAATTTTAAAAACTGTACAGTAAATTATTCTGTAAATAATTGTGAAATGTGAACGGAGCATAGAGAATTAAAATCTGTATGAATTTCTTTCAAAAAGATATTTTGACAGAAATGAAACAAGATCAGACCTTGCTGACCTCCATAAAAAATAGAGAATTTCTTAAAATATCTCTCTGTGACGTTTGTTGGTGATAATGTAGTGTTGTGGGGAGCAGTATGTCTATTACTGCACGTTTGCACTGTGACCCAACAATTTATATTCACCCTAAAATGTTTCTCAAGCACGTTTTTCCCTTCACACTCGGCTGCTCTCTCTCTCACACACACACACACACACACACACACATCCATTAAGAACTCCGTCTGGAGCTGGACTGAAAAAATTACGGCAGATTTCCACTTGGCGGTTTGGCTCATCCCATCATCCATCTCTCCCAGCTCTCTTAATAATGAAGCAGACCCATCCCATCTATATCCATTTAGGCAGATTAGCCCAATCCCAGAGTAAAACAGCAGCATTCATGATTCATCAGCAACAAGAGAGCTTGTGCCACTGCAATTAATAACTTTTCACTCATTCTTCAGGTCTTGATATTTTTGGAGAGAAAAAAATCTTTTCCACACTAAATATGCTCTGGATAAAATAAGGTAACTTATTATATATTATACTATTATATTTAAACAAAGTTTTAGATATTTACTTTAATAAATAAAAAAAACAGTAATCTGAGATTTTGAATTATACCTGAACTCTGTGTGTGTGTGTGTGTGATATTATTTGTAATATACTTTTAAAATATAATATAAATGTATAATATATTAAATTTAATAAATATGCTTTTAAATAATTTACTCTGTATAATATATAAATATAATATGTGTGTGTGTGTAATAAAACTAAATAGGTATTATAGTTATTATGTATAGACTCACCTAAAGGATTATAAGGAACACCGTACATACGGTATTTGACCCCCTGTCGCCTTCAGAACTGCCTTAATTCTGAAAACTTAATTCTAAAACTGAAAGCATTCTTTAGAAATGTTGGCCCATATTGATAGGATAGCATCTTGCAGTTGATGGAGATTTGTGGGATGCCCATCCAGGGCACGAAGCTCCCGTTCCACCACTTCCCAAAGATGCTCTATTGGGTTGAGATCTGGTGACTGTGGGGGCCATTTTAGTACAGTGAACTTACTGTCATGTTCAAGAAACCAGTTTGAAGTGATTCGAGCTTTGAGACATGGTGCATTATCCTGCTGGAAGTAGCCATCAGTGGATGGGCACATGGTGGTCATAAAGGGATGGACGTGGTCAGAAGCAATGCTCAGGTAGCCCGGGGGATTTAAACGATGCCCAATTGGCGCTAAGGGGCCTAAAGTGTGCCAAGAAAACATCCCCCACACCATTACCCCACCACCACCACCAGCCTGCACAGTGGTAACAAGGCATGATGGATCCATGTTCTCATTCTGTTTACGCCAAATTCTGACTCTACCATCTGAAAGTCTCAACAGAAATCGAGACTCATCAGACCAGGTAACATTTTTCCAGTCTTCAACTGTGCAATTTTGTTGAGCTCGTGCAAATTGTAGCCTCTTTTTCCTATTTGTAGTGGAGCTGAGTGGTACCCGGTGGGGTCTTCTGCTGTTGTAGACCATCCGCCTCAAGATTGTGCGTGTTGTGGCTTCACAAATGCTTTGCTGCATAGTTGCTCTTTTATCAGCTTGAATCAGTCGCCCATTCTCCTCTGACCTCTAGCATCAACAAGGCATTTTCGCCCACAGGACTGCTGCACACTGGATGTTTTTCCCTTTTCACACCATTCTTTGTAAACCCCAGAAATGGTTGTGCGTGAAAATCCCAGTAACTGATCAGATTGTGAAATACTCAGACCGGCTCATCTGGCACCAACAACCATGCCACGCTCAAAATTGCTTAAATCACCTTTCTCTCCCATTCTGATATTCAGTTTGGAGTTCAGGAGATTGTCTTGACCAGTACCACACCCCTAAATGCATTGAAGCAACTGCCATGTGATTGGTTGATTAGATAATTGCATTAATGAGAACTTGAACAAGTGTTCCTAATAATCCTTTAGGTGAGTGTATATATCGCATATAGTTACAATTTACATTTAAGCAAAATGAAAGTTTATAGAATTGTGTATGAAACATGGGTTCATTGAGAAAATGTTTGGAATTATTGCTTTAACAGATAGAGATGGACTCTTCAATCAAGTGAAAAAAGTTCATGATAATATAATAATGTGTTTGACATGTACTAAGTAAAAGCCCCTTGTATTTGTGTGTGTGTTTTTACACTCATCAGAAGGTCAGATCTGAAGCGTCGCTGCCGCGGGAACAAACGACACCCGCCGTCACACCTGTCCTCGTCTACCAGGCCTATCGCTATGACAACTTACGTAATGCTGTCACCATAGCAACAGCTGAATCCCTAGCCTTGGCTCCTTGTGAGGACCAGAACCGAGAGAAAGACGGTGACAATGCAGCCGGATACCAACTAAAAGATGCACAGATCGCAGAGCTCTGAAAGCGCCATCGCACCTTTAGTTTCCAGAGATATTAATATCAGAGCAGAGGCGACTGCTGCTATTTCAGGATGTGTTTTTGTGTGTTCTTGTGAAAGAATGACAAGTTTAGTTATTCTTTCTGTTGTTTTGAAGAAATACGACAGCGTCTCCTTTCATGATCGCATCAGGCAGAAACGTGAATTCATTCATCATCTGTATGCCTGGGTTAATTATCCTTAAATACACGTCATGTGTAGCTTTCCAGCAGGGCTGACGTCACATCACTTCATCACTTCAGTGTAAACGCAGAAAGAAACTTTGCAGTTCTGCTCCTTTTTTTTTTTTTTTTTTCTAAACATACTTATAGCAATGTTCATTCACTTGGAGCAAAAAAAAAAGACTTAATATATTATGCTTTGTTTTCTGAAAAATGTATTGAAATAAAGTGAGTTAATGCTTAAAATATTTATAAATAAAACAAATATCTGACAAATGAGTCAGAAAAAAAGGAACTGATTTCAAAGGATAAACAAGTTTAATTTAATTTTGTGTTTATATTTTACTGGAGTAAAAACAGTAATTTAATGTTTACATTTATTATAAAGCTTTAAGATATATTTTAAATATAGAAGATTTACATATAATAAAAATGTAATTAAATGTTTTTATTATTATTATTATTATTATTATTAAGACTTTAGGATATATTTTAAAGATATAACATATAAATATAAAAAATATTGATTACATTATGTTGTAGAATACTTTTTAAATAATTTTAAAATTTAAATTTTATAAATGTAAGCCTTGTTTTCTGAAAAATATATCAAAACAAAAAAAATACAATTAATTCAAAGGGAAAGCAAAATTATTCTTGTTAATGAAATTGTTAATTTTGTATTAAGTTTTATAATGTTTTTTTGTGGATAATGAGAACAAATATGTCAAAAACCTAAATTCACAAATAAAACATGATTACTTTTCATTTACTAATTTATTTATTTTTTTCTTTTTTGAGAAATAACTTGTTTTATTTTGATGTGTTTCTCGTAAAAAAAGTCGTAATGTCTTATATCATATTTGGATGTCCAATAAATGGATCTTTTTTTCAGAATATTTAGATATTATAACGCTGGCTATTCGAATACACAACTGCAACAGATATAAATCGTACCTGAAGTCATGCATATGAATGATGATGTTTTCAGTTGATATGGTTAAATCTGTAGAGTGATTAGTGTTTGATGTGGCACACAGATCCCTGAGCCCGTGTGAGAGTGTGATGTCAGTGCGTTTTAAGGCTTGGAAGCGGCTCATAGTCTATTTTTACGTGGGTCTCTGGCAGAGCTCTGAGATGAAGCGGCTTCCCCGAGCGCGAGCCGGACCGCCTGTCACTGAAGCTCTCCTCACGTCTCCATCTGCTGTTGTTTCCATGCTTTCTGCTGTCACACACACACAGAATGACCTTTCATTGTTCAGATGTGTGCGTGTGTCTGAGGGAAACCCCTGCCTTCGCTGCCAAACGTGTTTTTCCCCAGCTCTCGTCCCGCTCATCTTCTCGCTCGCCCTCAGTGCAACAGGGAGCGAGAGAGAGACGTGTGCCGTTACCATGGTTCCCCCGATATTAGAAGAAAACACAATGACAGTCTTTGTGAAACACACACAACCTTTTTATAACCTGCAGAGAGACCCAGTGAACTGACTATGTAGGCAACATTTACAGTTTCCAAAGATAGACAGCATCATGCCCCAGTTCCCAAATCTAAGATGTTTATCTGTGCTAATCCCAGAATTAATTGCAAGCTAATAAAGTATGGCCCTTTATGAACCCCAATAACGATTAAAGTTTTCTGGATTCCACTTTTTCAGTTGGCAATTCTTTTTTTTTTTTTTTTTTACATTTTAATGACATTTTTGTAATAATTTCCAGTTATTTGATTTGTTCCTTTTTTTTTAAAACAGTTTAACAAAATGTATTAAAATATTGACACAAATAAAACTTTAGGACCAATATAAAATTCATTTTATTTTTTTGAAGTTGACCCCCCAACCCAAAATATTGTTTTATTTTATTTACAGATTTTCTATCTCTTGAAATGTAACAACTTTTTCTCACAACTTAACAACTTTAAACCAGTTTAATCAAACATTTCTTTATTTTATTTCATTTTCCAAAAAGTTTTTTCTTTAAATGTTATGGCTTTCATTTTTATTAGAATATTGTTTTCATGTTATTTTAGCAACATGTCTTTCCTTCTCTGTCTTTAAAGTGAATATGAGGAATTAAAAAAAAAAATTAATGCATTTATAAGCTTATAAAAAATTTATTTAAATCCATTTAAATTTATTAAAACACAATCCTGGTCTTCATTTCACGAGCAAAGTTAGTCTGGCAAAGCTGTCGTTTTTCTGTCGTTTTCCACATTTCCTTTCCCAAAAAAGTGGGAACCAATGAGAAACGACTGAGGCGGGTGTAACGCAATGATGCAGCAGTTCTGAGACTTGAATCCATACCGGCTTTCAAATGGCGTGTATTGAGCTGCAACAATCATTCCACTCTGCTGTTGCAGCTGAATGACTGTAAATACCAGCTACTCTCATATTAATCTGGCAAAACCGGCAGAAATAGCTTGACGACATTTTCCTACATTACATTTGGCTTCAGGTTCTGTCGCTACGCATAAGTCATCGGAATGAGTGTTCGGATTGGTTGGAGATTCGTCCAGTAGTATACAGAGGCATCTGATGGACGCAGGTTAAGCCCGCCTCCCAGAAGGTAGCTTGGCCGGACTAAGCTCCTATGAGCTTAATGGTCACGGAAGCCAGGCTAGGATAATTCATCAGTGAACATGAAAAATGAGTGTCAATCAGCAGAGAAATAACTCTTTGTAATTAATGCACTCGTGTTTGGTCTCAGATGAGCGTGTAACATGGAAGAAACCACAGTAATGCAAATCAATTAGTGATCACGTTAATTACTCCTTGATCACAGTGGGTTTGAATCAGCCAATCAAGCCTCCTCTGAGCTCTCTGAACATTTATACAGCATCTCCTCCTGGACTCAAGCAAGTGTTGATTAATGAGAGGGAAAGTAGCCACTTTCTGTCTGATGTCATGCTGCTCATGCCAAACGCGAGGATGAGCTGCTAATCAAGGGGCTTTATTGCCAAATCTCTACATTTTTATTATTGTTAATATTCTAATATTCATACTATGTTAGAATAATATTATTCTATTATTAATGATTATGATAGTAGTAATATTAGTAATATATTATTAAAATTATAATATTTTTTGACTGCTCATAAGACCAGGAATGTACATACATTTTTTTTTAAATTATTACTATTATTATTAAATAAGATTCACCAAAAATTAATTATAATAAAATGTGCATTTAAAAAAAATAATAAAGTTATAAGTTATAAATGTATAAATGTTTTTTATTTAAAAAAAATAATTTGTTATTATTTTATAGACTCTCTTGGCTGCAGTGTGTGTGTGTTGTAGCGCTGCTGCTGACGGCTCTGTGGTTTTCTTGTATGACGTGTGTCATTAGCGTGGCGTCCTGCCGTGAGACACACACATGATCAGGACATCTGTCATTACCTGCAGCGGCGCAGCGGGACTGTATGTGTCCGTGTGATCTGAGTGTACAGTAGAAAGCACCAGGCCTGTGACGTCAGAGACACGCCGTTTACAAGGAGGAGTGATAAACAGATGGCTGATGCCACCGCGGGACACACTGATCATATCAGAGCACACACACACACACATACACACACACACGAGACGCAACTGCATTCGATGAAATAATAGATAACGTGACATTCAGTTGGGTTGCTTTTCTGTCTGTGTGCAAATAATCACTATAATCTGATTCATGAGCTATTGACCTTTGAGTCAGTCCTTTTAATGAATCAATCAAACACTCAAGACAAGCTGGTGAATTGAATTCAGTGCTTTTAATTGATACATTAACTGAATTATCATGTAACTCACTGATTGTAGGAATATGAAAAGTAGTTTAACTTTAATTATGAATTATTTTAAACAAATGCTGATGGTATTTTTTTGTAGTTATTGAAAAAGCTAGTTTAAAGTATTTAAAAAAAATTTTTTTTAAAAAGCAAGATGTTGAATATTTTAAAGGTAAATATTTTAAAATTGACGTAGTTTTGCAAGTTTTAAGTTGGAAATTAGTTTTTTAAAACATTAAGATTAAACTAGTTTAAAAAGCCTGAGGTTTTTATGTTTTAAGTATGCTTCAAGCTTTAAAAGCTTTGTAAGCTTTATTACTGAATTTAAGAGCTTGACATTTAAAAATGTTTTTTATTAAGATTAAAGTTGTTTTAAGAGCATTACATTTGAAGGGTTTAAGTAATTTTAAAATTTAAAATCTAAAAGTGCAGTGAAAGCGTTTTTAAAATTTGTTTGAAAAACAAAGTTTTTTAAGGTTGCACATTTTTTAAAGATTAAACTAGTTAAATTTTTTTTTTAGGTTTTAAGTAGTAGACTTATCAGCAAGTGTTTTTAAGACTAAAGTAGTATCTAAAGAAGTATTTCTAAGGTTATAGTTTAAAAAGCATTTTAAAAGCTTGAAGCTTTAAGGCGAGTAGTATAAAGTATATCATGAGTAACGTAAAGATTAAAGGTTTTTATAGATGAAAGCATTTTTACAAAGCTTGACGTTTGCTTGTTTAAGATCTGGAAGTTAATGTGTAAGATAGAGTTCAGTTGTGATTATGACATGAACTCATTACCTTGCTTGTCTCAATCAGCAGTATGGTTATTTTGCATTGTTTAAATCTGTTTTAGTGTAACTTTTAATCATATTTCTTGAGGTATTATATTGTGGGACACAGTATTTTTATCAGTGTGCTCCGACTCTATGGTACTGTTGTCCAGGTAAATGAGCATTATGGGTAGCATACTGTATGTATTTGTTTGCCTCAAGTGCCTCTGTTTGCAGTTTCTCTCTCTCAAACACACAATCATGATCTCAGCGTGACGGTGATGAACTCTGTGTGTGTGAGAGAAATGCATTTAAAGATGCTCTAGTTTCAAGGAGAGACCTGAAAACTTGATATGACGTTGTGATGTGACTGTAATGGAGTGCAGATCCCTCCGGTCTGACTGTCAGAAGCCCATCGCGCTTTACTGAGAGAGCATGAAATGAATTAAACAGCATAAAAGAGGAGGCAACCATTTATAATGCACTAAAACTCAAAACCAGATTGCATGCTTAGATATTAACACACACACGCACACAGACTCTGTTCAGAAACATATTGAGCTGCCTACTGAAACAAACAGCATTTTACACCATTAAAATTTACTTTTTTGTGCAATATATGGCTGTGCTGTCTTTTTAGGGCTTATGCAGTAATTTATTGAGTATAAAATAATAATAAATGATAGCTAATATTTTTATACTTTTTAAAGCAACTTCTTGATGGCTTAGCAACATGCACATGACCTGCAGTCCCTTCATGCATTGGAGTAGAGTCGGTGAAAAATGCTGGAATGAGGAATGAAATGAGTATATTGTGTAAATCTGGCATATTTTTTTTTATGTACAGTATATATAAGTTTTCTATCACCTAAATGTGCTGCAACTTATTCAGTAGCAAGTAGTGTAATGCAATTAACATTAAGTGTGCAAAATGCACATCTTTTGATTTGTGATGATTTAAAATACATTTATTGTTTATAAAGCTTGTAATCCTGATAGATTATCATTTTATTTATTATTTATCAAATGTAATAATCAAATCTGACTTGTAAACCAACCTATTTTCCAGAAAATATGAAAAATATTTAATTTTATTGTAAAAAGGAAATACAAAAAAAATGTCAGACAGTAAAATTATATTTAAAATGATAAAATACTAATTTATATTTTGAATATTCTATTTTTAAATTAAATTAAATATTTATTTTTTGTAATTTTAAGTTTTATTTGACACCATTCAACGTTATTTTAGAATGTAATAATAAAATGTGACGTATACACTGATGCAACTTATTTTACTTTGTTCTTTTATTGTAATCATTTTTAGCTATTATTTTATATACTGTATGCAAATAGATATATTTAGGAGAGAGATTTATATATCTGTATATACATATATCAGGGTTTCCCACGCATTGATACCCACCGCCTACTGCCATCAGTTCCTGCATCTCACACACACGAGTGTGACTTTAGCACAATTTTTAGACCATTTTGGCTGCATTTTTCCATAACAGGTGTATACTGACAAACCAAGCGACTAATCTGAATAAACCTTAGCTATCGTTCGTTTGTAAGATGTGGCCAGCACTGCCCCGCGAGCACAAGCTCTAACTCTCCCAGCGCAGTGTCGCCTCTCTCGGCATCTTCTCTGTGCAGTGAGCAGCAGAAAATAGCGCTTTCAGTTGGCTGTACCGCAGCAGATTCGTCAATCATAAAGAAGTACAAAACAGCATTTCCAAGCACCTGTCGCTTATTGACTGTTTGGACTTTTAATGAACAGAAAGTCTGTTAATGTGATCATACTTTGTTACGCAGAATGAGACTAAACATTGACATGGCCAAAACCGTCCCATATAGTTGCTGTAACATTGAATTTCATGTATGTTGATTTTTATCAGACGATGTCGCTATTATGAATCCGGATTTAAGGAGTACAGTGAGAGTGATTCCTGTGTTGTATTACTGTTTACTATTTTAGAAAATATACTGTGAACAGCTTTACTGGGCATTCGGTTGTATTACAGTATGCGACGGTTCATGGAGTACAGATTTGAACACGCCAAAACTCAAAACGCAAACCGGACGCAATGATGTCATATACTTATGCTGATCAATGTGATGTCACCTGTCGAATGCCACAAATCTCTCAAAATCCTGTGGGAAACACCGGATATATATTTTAATTTCTTTTCATAAAAAATTGTTTATCTTTCTAAAAAACCTCTGAGACTTTTAAGTTTCCATGTGAGCAGCACTATTTGTGTGTCATGTGGAGTTGTTGTCCATGTAGAGCGTTCTAAATCTGTCTCTTAAGAGCTTTTATTCTGCCTTAGAAGGCTGCCGCCGGTGCAGCTCACTCGTTTTTGGAGCAGATCCACAGACACAGGTTTTATATGTGTGTGTGTGACCTACATAAGCAGTTGCGTGCCGGGAGCGAGTGAGTGGATGGTGTGAAATGATCCTGCTCTGCTGCTGTAGGGGACGTGAACACACCTGTAGACGTGATTCAAACACACACACGCACACACGTGTAGCCAAGCCATCAGCGCTTCTGATACGCTTCCACCCTTCATGTGACATTCATGGTTTTCCCGCCACACGGCCGTCTCTCATAAGAGCATGAACTACTCGCAGTGCATTAGTCAGATAATAACAAACTAGCTGTCAGCAAGAGTGTGTGTGTGTGTGTGTCAGTGATAATATTTGAGTGACGGTGCATCACAGAGCTGAAGTATTGAAAATAAAATCCTGACAACACTTAATCGTGATCTTAACTCACTATATGACACACTTGATCTGTATTCAGAGCTGCATATGTTCAGTCCAGTACAGAGTTCACTAGTCTACTGTCTGGAGTGTTTATTTTACAGTATTATTGTTGTCAGATGAACTCTGTAAAATTCGACAGTTCATAGAGTAGAATATTTGAATGCGCCAAAACTAGTCTAAACGCAAACCGGATGAAATGATGTCATATATGTTTGCTAATTAATGTGACCTCACCTGCTGCTGCAAGTCTCTCAAAATCCTGTCGGAAACAAAGAGTTTTTCATAGTTTATCATGTTTTCCGTTTCTAAATTACAGTAGACTTTTTAAACTACCAAACATCAGCATTTTAGATTTGGTAATAATAGAATTAGTGCCTAAAAGTAATAAGTCAATTGAAAGCACATGAAAAATAACCACAAGAAAAATAATGCAAATAAATAAAGCAAATATTTAGAATTATTGCATTAACTATGTGTATTGTCCATTTTACAAAAGGAACTAAGCTTTTTTTCTCACATTTAACTCATCATCTAAGTTTTTATGTGCATGCATTACAAAAAAAGTCTGTCAATCCATCTATCTATCTCCCTATCTGTCTACTTGCATTACAAAAACATGATTTTTTTCAACCATACATGGATGCATATAAAGTTTAATATATATATATATTGTGTATACAATTAATCATTTGTCAGCACTTGTTCATTTCTACAACATTATTATATATATATATATATATATATATATATATATATACATACTTATTTCATGCAATAAAATACATGGAAATAATGTTGGCTGTTGTTATATAGTGATATAGAACATGTGCTGTGTTGCAGGTCCAGCTGAGCAGTAGCTGTGCTTTATTTACTCACTGAGTGTTGATTATTCTTCCCAGATGATCTGTGTGTGTGTGTGTGTGTGTGTGTGTGTGTAATCACAGTACTTTGACACACCAGGATCTTGTTGCTCTGCATGTTTTCCTGACACTGTTGCCTGGGAGACAGCGTGATATGTTTGATCTGGCGGTCCTCAGAGACTCATCCCAGCTGACCGTCACTCACACAAAACATCTGAATAAAACACAACTTTCTTTTATTAGCATCTGAAGCGGTCACAAAGATGGCACGACACACACACACACACACACATACACACACTGTTCCATTTCTCACAGCCTTGCATCAAGAGTATAAAGCCTCCAGATCAGCATAGAAAGCACCTTCAACATTAAAACTGATCACAGGTGCTCTTCAGACGCATTTATTGGTCTGGTGGGATGTATCCAAAATCAATATTTTTATTTTTTGTGTTCTAATCTGTCTTTTGTAAACTAAACCGTGTTGCTTGGCTGTTTTTGTGCATGGGCTGTTACCATCCTAACCAAAATAAAACCTCAGAAGTGATTCATTAAATAAAATGCGTCTCATGGTATAGCAACTGAACTATTAACAAACTATTTTTTTATTTGATTTCTATCTGGCATCTTCAATGGAAACTTTCAAAGCGCTTGTTGCAGTGCATTCTGGGATTTTGTCTTGTCAGAGAAAGGACACATATATTGATTTTATGAAATAAACCTCTTTTTAGCCCAGGCTTGTCCAGAAATTTTTGGGTCATGTTTCAGCCAAAAATGAAATCAAATACATAACGAAATTGATAACTAATAGTGTAATGCAATACATGCATTATATCTAGTCATTATATAGGATTTTTTTTGGTAATGCATGCATATCATTTATAATAAATTCTGTTAGATATTTTTAAATAAGTAATTATTTAATGAGACATGTATTTCAAACATCTTTTTATATAAATATGTATTTTAATAATAAAAAATATATAAATATTTATTAAAATAAACACTTTTTTATTGACACATTAGTCACATGGGTGATATATAGTCTCATCTCAAACCAATAAAATGCATATATATATATATATATATATATAATTTTAATACATATTTTATATTTTTTATATTTCATATTTTAAAAATATCTGAATCTTTAAATGTGTGTAATAAATTAAATGAATGGTGCCATTATATACAAAACATTGTTTTTGAAATGCATGCTTATCCTTTAAGTGTAGGCATACATTACAAATGAAAACATTACGTATAAAATAATTTAATTAAAAATAATTAGTTTATTAAATGGAAGGTTACTTGTGACTTTTTGGCTCATAATGTAATGTTTTAAATGAATTTGTCATGTGCTGCTGTAGGTGAGCAGTTCGCTGGGGTTATCACCAGAGCAAATGAAGCTCTGTTCATGTACAGATGAGGTGCAGCGGCTGGGCTTCAGGCTGCTTGTTTGGTTAATGAAGTCACAGCCACAAAGAGTGGTTAGAGCGGATCTGATCTCACACGGTGGATGACAAGATCATTAGATAGTGCTTACACGTGTCCAAACAAAGAGCCTTCAGAGCGCGTTTGCATTGTCCTGATGCTTTCTACTGGCTTTGTGCTGATTACAGCCCTCCAGACGAGTTAAAGCCTCATTAGGATGCTAAAACAAAGACGAGAGACAGGCTCTTTTGAGATGCTTTTTAGAGGGGACAGACCATCCCGCGATCATGTCTTTTCACATTCTCCAGAGCTTGCTATTGCCTTCAGCCATCCTCTGACTGATCTTTTACTCCAGCGCTTTGTAGCAGTTGCACATCATAGGTTTCATGCATAGATAAACAAACACACACACACACACACACACACATATATATATATAATGAATGTGTTTTTTTTCTTTAAAACCTACAATATAATGCATATACTGTATATATGCATATGTCTATATGTATATTTTGTATGTATAGGTCGTCGGATTTCAATTATAGAAAATTACATACAATTCATCATATAAGAATAACAAACATACAGCATATCACGTTTATTTATATATATATATATGTGTGTGTGTGTGTGTTTTTATGCATTATTTATCTGATTTCAAATAATCAAGGCAATAAAAATTTTAGAATTGTTTATTTAAAAAATAAACCTCACCATAACATCATGCATATATAACTTTTACAGTTTTTAACTATTTAAATATGTTATTATATTAAATATTTATAATTCTGATAATATTTTTGGCCAATATGTATTTTAGGATGTAAAATGTGTATATTTTATAATGCTGAATATTTTTACATTAATTAAAATATTGCCTATATAATAGAAAATTAATAATATATATGCATAATGCATATATAAATACATAAAACAAAAAATATAAATAAAAATCTATTATTATGCTGTATTTTGCAATATAAAATATATTTTTGGCAGTTTTTTCCAGCTATATTCTGACTTTATTGCAGATGCCAGGCTTCATGGCTCTGGTGCAGTAACTAGTGTAATTGAGTTTAATATGAAGTGTGTTCTGTGTGTTTGAGTGACGGCCCGCGGGTCTGTGTTGATGTGTGTTTTCTGATTAATGCTGTGAAGGTGATGTGTGGTTGTGTGGGCTGAACGCAGCTGCTGTACGGTCTGACTCATTTGACACCATTTATTGACATTAAATATTACACGCCGATGACCGGCCAAGATACTGGAAGACTGTTTAGCTTTGGTGTGCGTGGCATTGTCATCACAACAGTGCTGGAGGGACTTATTAAAAGTTCAGTGCTATTTTTGTCACGTTGCACAGCTGAGCAGTAAATCTTGAGTTAATGCTGTGAATAAATAGGCCTTCCCAAAAAGACCTTAAAAAGAGACTCTCCTATTCATTCAGTCCCAAATTACTCTCAGCAGCAATAGAACACAAAATTATTTATATTCATTACATTCAGTATATTATGTACAAGTCAGAATAAACATGTTTGAATTTTTTCATAAATTTTTATATTTTATTCTCTAAACGATTCTCTATGATTTCTGAGTACAACACCGCTTTCACAGAAAAAATTGACTCTTCAAATACACAAGTCCCTAAACTTTCTCTCTGCTTCTTTCTCTTCCAGTTCATCGCATTTGCCTCCCTGTTCTTCATCCTGGTCTCCATCACCACCTTCTGCCTGGAGACACATGAGGCCTTCAACACGGTCATCAACAAGACGGATGCCTTCCGCAACGACTCGTTCACGGACTTCAACCAGCAGTACGAGATCGAGACGGACCCAGCGCTCACCTACGTGGAAGGCGTCTGCGTGCTGTGGTTCACCTTCGAGTTCCTGGTGCGCGTCACCTTCAGCCCGGACAAGCTGGAGTTCGTCAAGAGCATCCTGAACATCATAGACTTTGTGGCCATTCTGCCCTTCTACCTGGAGGTGGGCTTGAGCGGGCTCTCCTCCAAAGCTGCCAAAGACGTCCTGGGCTTCTTGCGCGTGGTCCGCTTTGTGCGCATCTTGAGGATCTTCAAGCTGACACGGCACTTTGTGGGTCTGCGAGTGTTGGGACACACCCTGCGGGCGAGCACCAACGAGTTCTTGCTGCTCATCATCTTCCTCGCACTGGGCGTCCTCATCTTTGCCACCATGATTTACTACGCCGAGCGGATCGGGGCCAGCCCAAACGACCCGACGGCCAGCCACCACACCATGTTTAAGAACATCCCCATCGGCTTCTGGTGGGCCGTGGTCACTATGACCACTCTGGGCTACGGAGACATGTACCCTCAGACGTGGTCGGGCATGGTGGTGGGCGCGCTCTGTGCACTCGCCGGCGTCCTGACCATAGCCATGCCCGTGCCCGTCATCGTCAACAACTTCGGCATGTACTACTCGCTCGCCATGGCCAAGCAGAAGCTGCCTAAGAAGAGGAAGAAGCACATCCCTCAGGCGGTGCAGACCGGCTCGCCGTCCTACTGCAAGACGGACCTGAGCACGGCCTGCAACAGCACTCAGGGCGAGCTGTGTTTGGGACAGAGCCGAGGACTGGAGCGCCACCGCTCAGGTGAGAGACTTCACACGGAAAACATGTTTTGTGTAGAGCGAGGATTTGATGAAAAGCTTGAATTGTACACAAAGCTGTCAAAGACATCTAATTTAGGTTTTTATTGACACATGAAAATGCATATGTTTGCAAAAGCTTCTGCGTTTAACAAATGTCAAAGTGCCCCTATTATGGACATGGAAAACAAGTAAGTGAAAACATCCCGCAAAGTTTTAAATATGAAAGTGCATTGTGTATGAAGTTATTGTACAAGTCGTTTTTAAAACGGTCCCAAGTTGTTGATGTCAACATGAAACGTTAGAGTATTGCCCGCCCGCTTGTTTTTTTTGTGTTGGTCTGAATAAAAATGCTAATTTATTCTTTGCCACTAGGTGCTGCTTTTGGAGCATTAAAAGCTCAAAAACACTGCTTTAAATTAAATTGATCAGTTATCGTAGATTAGCTTCACACAAAGGCCTCTTTATGCCAATCATTGCATCATTAAACCAATTGTTTGGGAACAAATAAGGTAAAAATAAGTACATGTTAAAAGACGATGAAAGTGTTTTTTGTCCTTGCATGCACGTCAAACAATTGTTGGGGACTCCCAAAATTAAAATATGACCCTTTCATAACCCATAATAGGGGCACTTTAAATATCAGCTGAATCCCTCAGTCCTCTTCAAGAACCAGTTAATAACACATCTGTATAACCCTTCCTATACACATTATGTGTACACATCCATCCTAGATCCAATAAAAATCCACCCAGTGTTTTTAATTTTTTTTTTTTTTAAAGAATTTTAAGATTCCTGTCAGAATGATGTAGTTCTGCACAGGCCCCTCCCACTATAGTTGATTCACAAGGTTGTCTTACCTTAGCCCCGCCCTGAGTGAGCTGTCATCTGTCTGTCATTCTGTCGACTCCATTGCAGGGGAAGACAAAATGTTTCTGATTAAGAGATTGAGGTGTTTAGTTGTTGGATAACTAATGAATATAGCAGTGGTCATTTCCGGTCACAGATACCGAAAAGAGAAAATAATAGTTGAATTTATAAAAAAAAAAAACAACAACAGTATTTTGGGTTTGGAATGACACAAGGAAGGAGGCTTTGAGCAACATAAGTTTGGCCTGTTTCATTTTGATTGAATTATATCTCATTTCTGTTGCATGGAGTTATGAATTTAGGATTTATATTTCCTGGCTGAAGCTGATGTTTCTTGGAGATCTGAGCAGGAGAGGCTGCAGATCTAGCGCAGATCGCCTGTTGCCACGGAGATAAGGGTGCGAGGAGATGGGCTGCGTTTCAGTTTGATATAAGAGACAATAGTGAGAATGAGAAAGTGTGCTGGCATGTGCTGGTCATTTAGGATCTGAGGGTGAGGTCTGAACAATGGGAAAAAAATTAGGCCTTAAATTAGCTGTGTAACTGTTTTTGAGCACAGAAATATGTCATACTAAGTGAAAAATAAGCTTGTAATCAGTCTAATTATACACATAATTATACAGTGCTTACTGACCTTTATGTAATCACTGTCTTCATGATCAGTGTTGATAATGTTAACTAAATCTTAAAATATTCTGTTTATTGAAATAAAGCTGGAATTTTCTAAATGTAGTGTTAAAATGCTACAGCTTATATAAGTGTATACAGTGGGGCAAAAAAGTATTTAGTCAGCCACCAATTGTGCAAGTTCTCCCACTTAAAAAGATGAGAGGCCTGTAATTTTCATCATAGTTATACCTCAACTATGAGAAATGAAATTAGAAAAAACTCAATCCAGAAAATCACATTGTAGGATTTTTAAAGAATTTCTTTTCAAATTATGGTGGAAAATAAGTATTTGATCAATAACAAAATTTCATCTCAATACTTTGTTGGCACTGACAGAGGTCAGAGGTTTTCTGTAAGTCTTCACGAGGTGTTCACACACTGTTGCTGGTGTTGTGACCCATTCCTCCAGCAGATCTGCTCTAGAGCAGTAATCTTTCAGGCAACACAGACTTTCAACTCCCTCCATATTTCTATGGCTAGGCCACTCCAGGACCTTGAATGAAATGCTTCTTACGAAGCCACTCCTTTGTTGCCCGGGCTGTGTGTTTGGGATCATTATCATGCTAAATGACCCAGCCATGCTCATCTTCAATGCCCTGCTGATGGAAGGAGGTTTTCACTCAAAATCTCACAATACATGGCCCCATTCATTCTTTGGTTTACACGGATCAGTCGTCCTGGTCTCTTTGAGGTTGTTGACTGGTGTCTTTTATACTGATAATGAGTTCAAACAAATGCCATTAATTCAATTCAATTCAATTCAAATTTATTTGTATAGCGCTTTTCATGATACATATCATTGCAAAGCAGCTTTA
>JAUMHI010000037.1:1182891-1204645 GCA_032359435.1 Enteromius unitaeniatus | reverse complement strand
AGACTTTCAGCTCCCTCCAATGATTATCTATGAGGCTGAAATCTGGAGACTGGCTAGGCCACTCCAGGACCTTGAAAAGCTTCTTACGAAGCCACTCCTTCGTTGCCCGGGCTGTGTGTTTGGGATCAAGGTCATGCTGAAAGACCAGGCCACGTTCATCTTCAATGACCTGCTGGTGGAAGGAGGTTTTCACTCAGAATCTCACGATTCATTCTTTGGTTTACACGGATCAGTCGTCCTGGTCTCTTTGCAGAAAAACTGCCCCAAAGCATGATGTCCACCCCCCCACCCCATGCTTCACAGTAGGTATGGTGTTCTTTGGATGCAACTCAGCATTCTTTCTCCTCCAAACATGACAAGTTGCTCATTTTTGCTCACAGTTCTTGTGATGATTTTGACTCCACGGGGTGAGATCTTACGTGGAGCCCCAGATCGAGGGAGATCATCAGTGGTCTTATATGTGTTTCCGTTTTCTGATAATTGCTCCCACAGTTGATTTCTTCACACCAAGCTGCTTACCTATTGCAGATTCAGTTATCCCAGCCTGTGCAGGTCTACAGTTTAGTTTCTGTTTTCTTTGACAGCTCTTTGGTCTTGGCCATAGTGGAGTTTGGAGTCTGTTTGAGGTTGAGGACAGGTGTCATTTGGTCTGTGAGAGCCAGAAATCAACCAAATGCTTCTTTTACAGAGGAATTTTTTCTCATTTGTCTCTCATAGTTGAGGTATACCTATGATGAAAATTACAGGCCTCTCATCTTTGTAAGTGGGAGAACTTGCACAATTGGTGGCTGACTAAATACTTTTTTTGCCCCACTGTAAATATGTGTGATATGTATTTGTGTTATGTTGCTTTGTCTCTATTTTTAGGGTGACCTTTTGGCATTCTGTCAAGGGTCTGCAGATGAAAAATAGCCTTGTTTGGCTATAGTAAACAAATAAACTAAAAAAAAAAACCAAAACTATTAATGCTTCCAGAAACGTTCATACATTATAACTAATTTAACACATGGCCTTTCATTATCAATTACAGACAACCGCTCACATCACCCGAGTCATTCATCTGCATCCTCTGACCCGTGTGTCATTCATATGTGCTGTGTGTGTTTGTAGCTAACGCTTTATTCAGAGATTTGTCCTGAGCATCATGTGAGTGAAGCTGGAAGGGACGGTTGCTAAGTAACTGGTGTAAGGAGATTTTGTGTCACGCATCCCCAGCATAAAACTTCATTTAGCACGTTGTGTCCACACCCTGTGCAGTGTTTTACCTGAACAAACTGTCTGCTCACAGTGTGTGTGTGTGGCTCTACATCACTGAATGTATGTGTGTGTTTAGAGATATATGATGTTAGGGTCAGTCTCATAGAGAAATATCCATGTCAAATTTCAGCCCAAATTTTTAATGAAAAATAACGATAACAACTGAGCACATTTTCTTAAACTACAAGTAATATATGAAGTGTTATTACACAATTATTATATTAAATTTTTTTCTTAAATATTCAGTACCAAAAATAGTAAGATTGCAGTACTGCAATGCAAATTTCAACAGCCTTAAAGTTAATTTCCCTTTTTGTTCAAGCAAAATATAATTTCTTAATTTTATTATATATTTGACATTTGTTTGACATAATTCATTTATCATTTAAAAAGTGCACTACATGATTTTTTTAAAGAACAAATGGCAAATATTGAAGCTTGCAATACTTAAAAATCACTTAATACTTAGAAAACAGAATTTTGCATAAGAAAAATGAAACTATTTTTACTTTTTGGCATTGCACATTAAAATAATTGCACATGAAATCTCATACAGCGATTTTATTGTATTTTTGTATTTTGTATCATTTTATTGTGTATTGTAATAAATGCAATAAAAAAATAGTCAAACTGCACATTCACAATTTCACTTTTTATTTTTGGGTGAATTTGACTTGGATATTATTCATGAGATTCTCCTGTTAGGACATGCAATTTATTACGTCTAAAAATGATGAATTTTTATTTATTAATTTTTTTAAGAAATATCTATTTTTAAAAAAGAAATGGTAAATGTTGAGGCTTTTGTGACGTAACACTGATGCACGGGATGTTGTTGCGTTTGCAGCTACTGTATCACCTCTGGCTGACGTACAGTTTATATCGGCCAGAGACGGGGAAGGCGGGGCCAGCAGAGACTCAGATGGATTTGATGAATTGGATTGGACGGTCTGGAATAGAATAAGCCTGTGATTGGACAATTCTGAAAGCGGACGCTCTGTGAACAGAAACCTCACTTACGGATCGATCGGACTGCTCACAACCTGTGGATTTTCCCGTTTTTTCTGTGTGGATACAGACTGAAGCCAGTTGGTGCAAAAAAAAAAAAAAAAAACATGATATGGATAGTGAAACTTTTCCTGCTTAAAGCGAGTTGGCTCTCCGTTTAATGTCGCATCTGTATAAAGGACACACATCCACCTGTGGCTTCCCCTCTGTGTCAGGTAGCAAATCAAACACCCCTCGAACCCTTTCCAAGGCCTCTGTCGTTGCAATAAGTGTATTAAGATGTGTAGAGGCACAAGTGTTAATGAAGTATTAGTGTATCAAAATATACTAAACAGAGTAGAGAGAGAGTAAACATGGTAAGTTTAATAAATGTGACCTTCAGTCGTTTATGCTTTTTATTTGCTCTAGTATCTCTGGTGGATTCATTGTTGTCTGTGCGTGTATGTGTGTGTTTGTATGTGGATCTCAAATGGCACACTTAAAGGAATAGTTCAGCCGGAATTATTTACTTACTCTTATTCCATCCAAGATGATGTTTCTTAACCAGAGTTGAAGAAATTAAGCATTTCATCACTTTCCTCCTGCAGTAAATGGGTGCCGTCAGTTAGTTACATAACTTAAAAAAAAAAAAAGTTAGCTGGGTAATCCATAACAATTCAGCTAGTGAAAAAGCCCATCTCCTGTCTATATACAGTATTTGTCTCGAGATGTTCTGGCTTGTAAACGGGGCTTGAGTCGGACCAGATGATTTCTTCACTGGAAAGAGCATTATTATGGATAGATAACTCATTTTTTTAGGTGATTTGAAATTCAAATGCCACATGATGTCAACTGATAGTCTGGAGCGGTGTGGATTATTGTGATGTTTTTATCAGCTGTTTGAGCTCTCATTCTGACGGCACCCATTCACCTCAGAGGAGAGTGAAGGAATGCTACATTTCTCCAACTCTGATGAAGAAACAAACTCATCTACATCTTAGATGGCCTGAGGGTGAGTACATTTTCATCAAATTCTCATTTGGGGCTGTACTAGTGCTTTACAGACCTCATGAAATGGCTTCAAAGCACATTTTTAAATAAACACTCTGCTTTCATTTGCACAGCTCAGCTGATCTCAACTCTGCACTATTGGTCGAGTCCCATATCAAGCTAAAATATTTGAAAGAATTTTACCATTTATACCTAACATGTTTTTTAATGTGTACATCCTCTAAAATTTTTATTTTGTCAGGTTTTAATGTAAATGAGCAGATATGAAGCCACAAAACCTCGTCTTGAATGTCTTGCGGTCTTTGAATGTGTGTTGATTTTTCGCAGCTCTCTTTCTCATCCCCTTTTCCTGGAAAATTCGCCCAGTGCAACAATCAGATGTGATGTGCAATAATGATGTGAAACAAAGCTGCACCGATTCACACTGTGATTTCAGTTCAGTCCGTGACAGACGCCGCAGCAGAGCCTCTGAAAACACAAGCGCGGCACGGACACTTTCGCTCTAATTAGAACCTTTCTTTTCCTTCAGCCATGGAGAGATTAGAGCTGTCACATCAGAGTTTGTTTGTGTGTGTGTGTGTGTGTGTGTGTGCATTTCATGAAACCTGTCAAGAACATGTCCAGGTCACATTGCACTGCAAAATCAAAAGAAAACTTGAATAAATTTGATTTTGCGTGATGAAAATTAAGTCTATTTTAGGATTAGCATTTTTTTTTTTTTGCATTTTGACATTATATTTAATGTGCACAATTAAAACTTATAAATGAAAATTTTTTCATTTATAAATTGAAAGCAGTGCTAATAGTAATATGAATAGGTACTGAATAATATATAGTCTATCACTAAAAATATGTATAAAAATAGATCATCTGAGGACAATAAGATTTTTTTATGATTGTTTTTCAAGGCTGCATTTATTTTAAAAAAAATACAGTAAATAAATATATATATATATATATATATATATATATACCTACATTTAACTTTTATAAGAATATATTATATATAAATATATATAATATATATAACTAATAAATGAAATGTTCAGCGTCTACTTCAGTACTCAGTGTCATTCAAAAATCATTTTAATATTCTGGTGCTTGAGAAACATGATTATTATTATCAATGTTGAAAACATTTGTTTTATATTTTTGTGGTAAATGTGATGCATTTTTTAGGAGTCTTTAATGAATAGAAAGAACAAAAGAACAGCATTTTTTTGAAATAGAAGTCTTTTGTAACATAATAAAAGCCTTTACTGTCACTTTTGTTCAATTTAATTGGCTCTTGCTGAATAAATGTAATTCTTAAAGTTATAGAATACAATTGTGGTGGGTTTTTTGGGTTAAATGTGGGCTAGACAAGTTCTTGACAGGTTTTTGTGTGTGTGTGTGTGTGTGTGTGTTTTCCCACCACCCACAGAACTTAAGAGGATAGTATTCTTCATGTTTATATTATCTGCTGCTTTAAGAAGTCAGGGCACCATTTCAAATATATATGACAAAAATGTAAAGGTATATATATTTTTTAACTTAGATCTTGTATTTTTGTGTCTCTTGATAAGTCTCAGTGTCAGTTCCACGGTGTATCTGTATGTCCACAGATTGTGAATCTGGAGTGTTTTTATGTTTCAGTGATTGGAGTTTTGAACTTGTATTGTGGAGTCATTTGTCGGCCTTTTGTAGTGCATGCAAAGACCCATGGTCAAAATGTAAAGACTGCGTCTGAAGAATATGTACAGTTCAATGCAATGTGAGACAGTCGGATAAACATATTAACCTTGTAAAAAAACAAAAGAAAACAGCTTTCTTTTCTTTCTGTTGAAAACACACTGCATCGCCTGGACTGCCCAGAGGAGAATGATATTTCTCAGAAGCTGCTCTTTCATAGCACAGAGTTTTCTTTCAACTTTCAACTCGGATATTTCAATGGAAGCCTGTTTCCACCATGGAATAAAAAATAAAAGGCAAACTGGACTTTTTTAGTCTCACAATTCTGACTCAGAATTGCGCGATGTCAAGTAAGAAGTGTAAGATATAAAGTCAGAATTGTAACATTTGAACTTAGAATTCAAAGAAAAAAATACAAGATACAAATGCAGATTGTCAATTCTTATTGCAGTTCTGACTTAACATCTCACAGTTTTAATATCTCACAATTCTAACTTTACATCTCCTGGTTCTCACTTTATATCTTCCAATCAGTCCTTTGCAAAAGAGCTGCCATTCTTAGCTAGTGTTGCTGTGTCTGACAAGCCACGCCACTCTCACACTACACATGTTCTCATGCAGGAAATAAATCTGAGCCATGGAGAGATGTCAGTCCACCATTTTTGAAGTTTAAGTCCAGTGAAGTTAATCTACTCAACCGTCTGAGTTGTTTGTCTGACAAGATCGTTATGATTGGTCAGATCACCTGTCAATCAACTTTTGACTTTTTCTATGAATTCTGACTTCTGACAAACTCAAAATTGCAAGAAAAGGTTAGAATTGTGAGTTGGAATTGCCTTTATTTCATCCTGAGGGAAACAAGCTTCTTTTTGTCTCTACTAAAACTTCATGAGAAATTAAAAAACAGACACAAGTGAGTTTTGGCATGCAGATAAAGATAGCTGCTCAGATCCTTTGACTTTTGCAGACTGTAGTATTAGAGCAGTGTTTGAGATATTGCTCTTCTGAAACTCTCGAGGAAAGGGTTGTGCAATTGTTTCTCTCTGAGAACCATCTGAGAAGTTCAGCAAAAGTCGTTTTCTTTGCATTTACGCTTTCTTGGAGACACTTCTGAGAAACTAAACAAACCTGCACTTGATTTTTTTTCTGTATTCCTATTGTAGTGTATCTTTTAAACTGTTTCCATGCACATTCAGATGATGATTTCTGTGCTCGTCGTCTTCTCTCCTCTCAGCCTTGATGTAGGTCTTTATGTAGGTCTTCTTCTGTCCTGTCACTACGGACACTGTTGCCATGGCGGGGAAACAAACAGCAGGGGGTGAGTTTGTGTTTTTTAGGCCGCAGACCTCCCATGAGCGACTGTATCCATAACGACCAGGGAGTTGCCGTATCCATAACAACTCAGTCTCTGCACAAACCCGCCTATGAGCAGACAGAAGTGAAGAGCATGAATATTGCATCACAGTCTCTCTGCTCTTCTCTGTATGAAGTGCTGTGTGATCTACAGCTCCACACACTCTCTCAAACGTGTTTTAAAAAAGCACAGCTTCTTGATGAGATCGAGACTTATACGTTTACAGTAAGACACCAGCATCTCTCGCATACTAAGTGTGCAGTGATTGCATTTTCAACTGTTGCATGTGAAGCATTAGTTTGATTAGAAATATCTGATACTAGCACTTATTTATTCCATTGCATGTTTCAAAACAACTATCCATGCATTAATGCAGTACATTTATAAAAAAAAAAACAATGTAAGAAAACATTACAAGCAGTAATGCTATTTTGAAATTTTACGGTAAAATAAATAAAGCAAAATAAAGCAAGCACAAGTTAATAATGAACACACATTTTCCAGTAACGTTAGCAGAATGTTCATTAGTCTATTCTCAATAATAGCACAAAGCATCATTTATGCATCGTTCATGTAACATTGAGTTTCTAAAACAGGTTTTTAAATGTTACAAATTAGCATAAAAAAACTACAAAAAAATTATAGAACATTTAGTAATTATGCTTCTATAACTTTGTGGGTGCATTAGCAAAATGTTCTTTGAACAGTGTTTTGTTAGCTGGGACTGCTAAAGTTCGCCCAAAAACAGCTGTGCATCGTGCTTTGTTCTACAATGAATCCATGTGTTTGAGCGAATGGGTTGAGTGAATAAATCACTGACCCATGCAGAAAGACAGATCTAATAATGCAGTCACTTTTCGCCACCTAGTGGAGTATTGATGTAGCAATTTTCTTTCCTATGTTGACATATTGAGAATTTTACTAAAACAGTTTTCTCTGCCATTTAGTAATTGAAATAAAGTGTGTTTTGAGCATATGGATGAGCTCAATGCTAATATAAATGGACAGAACGCTTAATATCAGGAGGATTTAAAGCTGCTTTTGTGATCCTGATTCAGTCTGTTGTGCTATAAGAACATCTGAAGGTAAACAGTGTGCGCGCATGTTTCTAATCATGTTTAAATTGCAAACCCAAAACACAGCTCAATTATCCTTCAAATACATCCAAATCTCTCATATATTTGAGCAAACTGGTTGAGTTAATGATTCACTGACTCTGCCTAGTCACTTTTTTTGTTCATGAATGAGTCGAATCAATTGAATTAATGATTAAATGACTCACTGATAATACAGTCACTTGTCGTTTACTACACCGCCTTCCAAATAATTATGCAAGCTAAAATTCTTGTTTTACAAGAACAATTTTACCAGTACCAAACCACGTTGTATTTAATCATATATAAGTGATATGTAATTGATTAGGAAGTCAAAAAGTCTTTATTTTCAGGTGTGCCGACTTATTAGGCAAGTTTTCTTTTCCCAGATAAAATTAGCCTAGAAAAGGATTAAACTCAGACTAAAAGTAAAAACGTATTAAATGCCCATTAGAAGGATGCAAAGCTAATGCAATAATAGAATTAACAGAGTTAAGAAATGTCCACTGGGCAGTAAAATGATCATTGGCTCAGCACAGTCAAAAACAAAAACAGGTGAAGAAGAAAAGACACGTTAACTGCTAAAGAATTAAGAAACCATTAAGTCTCCAGCGACATTACTTTCCAGAATGGAACCTTCCTGGAGTCTCCACAAGTTCAATGTGTGTGAGACTTAGCTTGAGTACAAAATCTTATTAAGAATAACATGCTGAACATGCTCATAGGCATTCTGGACTTTTTTTATGGAAGTTGTGAGTTACTCTTGAAGGAACAACATCATATCCTCTTGAACCCCTGTTCGAAGAGTTGATCTTCTAGACTCTAGCAGTAAGTTTGGGGAGCTCATTTTCAGTCCATCTCCTATCCTGAAATGTCTAGATTCTAGAAGATCTACTCTTTTGACAGTATAGTGTCCCCGTCACTATACTGGGGCATTAGGACCCACAAACACCACCCCCTGCTAGCCTCTCTAACACCTCTACCAACAGCAACCTAGTTTTCCCAGCAGGCCACTCATTCAGGCACTGACCCTGCTTAGCTTCAGTGGGCTGCCAGGTTTGGGCTGCAGGAAGTATGGCTGTTTTGCTGCCCAGTGGTCATGTCTTAACTTTTCTAAATCTATTATTGCATTAGTTTTGCGTCCTTCTAATGGGCATTTAATATAAATATAACCAGAATTTAAACTTACGTAATTATGATAGAAATATTCAGAATGTTGAATATGGAGAGCTGTTTGCGTTGTAATGCTGAGAGGTGCTATAAGGACAGTCTGTCTGAATGCAGACGGCGAATGAGTGTGTGACCTGTTTCTAATGAAGTTAAAACAGCACACTCAAAACACAGCTCAATTACCCTCCAAATACAGCCGGCTGAAGTGAGCGCAGCGCTCTGTGTGTGTGTGTGTGTGGGAGGTTGTACTATTGCGGTTTGATTGCTCACAAATGGAAATCAGATATGCATGACTCAAATGATACTTCAGCGCCACTGTGAATTGTTCTGCAATATGTCAATGGATGTCAAATTGATGCGGTTATTCAGAAGCACAGACGCTTACCTGACTCTGCTTCCCTACAGACGATGCAGATCTGAAACTTTAATATAACTATAGGAACACTTTAATATTTCTCTGCGACATGAAGATTTTAAATGTTTCAATCTTGCTGCAGGGCCACAGAGGTTTTTATGCTAGGAAAAAGTTTTCTCAGTCAGGCTTGTGAACACATTCTCAGTCAAATGTGTTTTTTAAATAGCGCTTTTCATAATACACGTTTAAGTGAAGTGTTACCGAAAGGTTTAAATGTTTGTAACGATATTAAAGGAATAGTTCACCCAGAAATGAGTATTTATTAAAAATGTGCTTATCTGCAGGCCATCTAAGATCTAGATGAGTTTGTTTCTTCATCAGATTTAGAGAAATACAGCATTGCATCACTGTCTCAGCAATAGATGCCCTGCAGTGAATGGGTGCCGTCAGAATGAGAGCTGATAGAAACATCACAATAATCCACACCACTCCAGTCTAGCAATTTATGACTTGAGAAGAGAACAGCTGTGTGTTTGTAAGAAAAAAATCTATCATTAGGTTGGTTTCAACTGTAATACATTGCTTCTGGCTAAAGTTCATAATCCATAAGAGCGCTTTCTCTAATGAAAAGTCACATAGTCTGAATAAAGAGAGAAGTCTGTACGGATCAAGTGCTGTTTATCAGTGAAAACATATCTGTAAACACACATGTGGTTGGATTTTGATCTGAGAGACAATGGGAGATGGGCTTTTTCACTGGAGGAAGCATTATTGTGGATTATGCACTTTTATTTTAGTCAGAAGCAATGGTTAAAAGCAAACAAACACATAGCTTTTATCTTCTCTAGATGGACCGGAGTGGTGTGGATTATTGTGATGCTTTTTTCAGCTGTTTAGACTCCCATTCTGACGGCACCCATTCACTGCAGGCCATCTATTGCTGAGAATGTGCTGCATTTCTCCAAATTTGATGATGAAACAAACACGTACATCTGGGTTGACCCGAGGGTGAGCACATTTCCTGCAAATCTTTAGTCAACTATTCTTTTAAGATGTTTTTGCATGAATTAACCCTTTAACAGACATAAAAAGGGACATAAATTGTAAACTCTCACCCACGACCACATTTGGATCCATGTGCTGTAACAGTAACCTGAATCTGTTGCTATGAGACGGACTGCTTCATTAGAGGAAGCAATGTAGTGATGAAGGCAGATTCTGTGTGTGTGTGTGTGCTCTCAAGGTCAGCACACACATTCATACCGTCACTGTGCAGCGATATCTCATTTGCATGATTGCATTAGATTACATCATGTGTACGTTATCAAACAGAATCTTATATGTTGCATCTCAAGCAGTTTTCAGTATAACAGAGTGAACAGAATAACTAGAAACATAAACACATGTGATATAATGCTGCGTATGGAAAGGTTTCTCTCTCCGATTCATACCGCCGCCACCATCTCTGTGTCTTTATTACGTGACTCTTTTATACACACTTAAATTATTGTAATCAAACAGTCGTTGAAACGAATCTGTTCTTACATTGGCTCACATTCACAAATGTTTTGAAATGCTTCGAGGGTTTCTGGTCTCAGTCGGCAAACGTTAATTCACATCTGCCAGACATGCTGCATGAAATGAACAGGATGTAATTGCCCTTGTCTGACCTATGAAGACAGAGAGTTACTGTGATTAATTCTAAATGAAACATCATATTGAGATGATCAATAGCTTTAGCCTGAGGACTGATGCTTTAGGTGAAGGTGTAGTAATGAACGCTGTGGTCTGCAGTCTGTAATCCAGCGTGTGACGGACAGTACGGCTCTAATGCGGCTAATTAACCGCTGCTAAAGAAATATTACCGTACAGTTTGTATGCCAAAACAATTTTCTCTTCATTATTTTTCCACATTTAGTTTTTGTGTAGTTCATTCTGGTTTTCACTGATCTTCTAGTGCCGGTCTCGTGTAGCACAGGGGCTTTCAAACTAATGTAAAAAATATATATTTGAATTCAATGGATATATTTGGATTTTGGAATAAGTAAAATAAAAATAAATCAGTAATGAATTAAAATTATGAAAATGTATATATAATAAAAAGCAATACATTTGATTTAAATGTATTAAAATGAAGTAAAATTGGATGTAAATAAATGCCACATAACAGTACAGTGCTATACTGTTAAAAATGGAAATAGAAAAAAAAACATAATTGCATTATGCAGGTGAAAATATTTCCAAATAATATTTTACACATCTATAATCTATAAAAAGTGTTAAGGGGGTCTTTATACATAAAAATATATAGGTGCTTTTCTGAATTGTCCCTCACATGAAGATGGTCATATTAAATTGAGGGTCCATATCATCTAAAGATCTAGTGTGGTGAGAAACAGTGATTACTGCCAGCGAGGTGAGGTTTATATGAGCGGTGGTGTAATATCACAGCGAGAGCCGTTACTCCATTAGTGCTGACATCAGGTGAGCCTCATGACTGAAATACAGCAGTATCCAGCTGAGAGGATGACTGGAGCTCTTATTAACAATCACATTACTGTCCGGTCAGTGAAGTGCACGAATCAGACACATTTTCCATGTACAGATGGGAAAGATGCCTGTAGTGGACTCGGCTTGTGTGATGAATGACCTTTGAAGGCTTAATCTGAGATTCCCGGACGATACAGAAGAGAGGAGAGTGTAGAGGTCTGGCTCCAGCGGTCAGCTCAGAGCAATCTGATCCACACATCAAGAACAACCAGAGATCTTCCTGCCATGCGCTGGAAAAATACCTGCTCTGAATATTAGAAGAGTTATTTCAGAATGTTTTCTGACTGTTTAAAGCTAGATCTGGATCTATGGTAAGCTCAGAAGCAAGTAGTAACATTTAAGAATCATTAGATCAACGTCAAACTAAACTCTCTCAGAAAAATACATTGGTGAATAATTTTGTTGTTTTCATTATTAGTTTGTCTATATTTTTCCATTATTATCATTATCAGTATTACTTATTTTTAAAGCGTTCTAATTTGTAGTAATGTTCTGACAACAATATAAATTTATTGAAGCAATTAAATTGTTTCAGAGGAACATTCCATAAATAATGTATAGAATTTTTTTTTAGAATTTTGTTAATTTGTCTAGTATTTTAAAAACTTTAGACAAGCCAGAAATGGACGTGTGTGTTTACGTGTCGAGGCTCAGGTCTTGAGAGTGTTTCTGATAGATTAGTTTCCAGACGTCTCGAGCAGCAGGACATCAGAAACACTGCTAATGTGTTAACCACAACATGTTTGACTCTCACTACTGAGTCTTTTTATTTCAGCTCTTTTCAATTCTGTTTCCTGAATTTAAATTACATGTCCTGTTTGCAACCTAAATGTAAATGTGGATTATATTGAGGAAGTAAAAAACAAAACACCTAAAATATATAGATATGTTCAAGCAAAGCTCATATATTTTTTAGCAATTCTTTTTTAATAATCATCTTATTTAATTGCTGTATTTTTTTTTTATATACATAATAGGCCTATATATTAAACTATTTATTCATATATATATATATATATATATATATATATGAATACAGCTTTATATATATATATTCAATACAATTACTTTAAAATCATTTAAAAATGTGGATTGTTTTTTTATTTAGATTTTTATTCTGAAAGTATTTAAGATTATATTGCATCTATCTATCCATCTATCTAGACGATCAGATCTATTTTGGAAAAGGGGGCAGGGACTAGCAGCTCATTTGCGTTTTAAAAAGCAGGCACAGTGTTTCTGCTTTTACTGAAAATAGGCATTTTCAAAATGATATGATAAATGATCTGTGGGGCATTTTGATCAGAAACTTCACAGACACATTCTGTAGACACCAGAGACTTATATTACATATCGTAAAAAGAGACATAATGTGTCTCCTTTAAGTGAAGAAGTTAACTTGGGCATCTCTAGTAATAGTAATATTTGCAGTCCTGTAGATGAAAGCATTGCCGTCAGATGGATGTTTTCTCATATCTTCTGTGAGGTGCTGCTCTGATGTGTGTTTTAAAATAAGCCGCTTCATACACAGAGTGAGTCAGACACAGATACCTCCAGCAATCAGTCCTCCGGGAGCTTTACTCTCACTCAGACACACATATAAAGCTCTCTGGTTGTACGTGGAGAATCACTTCTGTGAGTGATGACGAGCAGACCGACAGACACGTTTAGCAGCTCAGTGTCTGAAGTAACCAGCCATTTCAGATCGGGTGTATTTTGATTTATATTTATCTAAAAAATATTTTCTATATTTGTACTTTATTTGACATTATATTCCTAGCAATTTTTTACAACAAAGTTTTTTATGTCTTTATGCATTTATTTTTTATTATTAAATGCATTTTTGTTGCTTTTGGTAGCATTTTTACTGCTGGTTTACACATTTTCTGTGTTTTTATAACGTTTTTGAATCCAGCTGTGAGAGGATTGTTGGTGTTTGTGAGGTCTTTTAAAAAGCAACTCCTCCGGCTCCTGTGGGTGACACCTCATGTTTTATTGTGCGATTAGTCTGTGCTTCTCCTCCAGCTCCATTAGTTTAGGGAGGTACCATCCTGGATTATGACAAATCACTCGACTCGTCCATCCATGTCCTCCTGAGACCCAGCACAATAAAACGGGTTTAGGCTTCCTTTATTTATTTATTATTTTTTTATAGAATCCTAAAAACTTTCATTACTAACTAACGGTATACCAAAATTTTCAACATAAATAATAAGAAATGTTTCTTGAGCAGCAAATCTGAAGATAGAATGATTTCTGAAGGATCATGTGACTCTGAAGACCGGAGTAATGATGCTGAAAATACAGCTTTGATCATGGGAATAAATTACGTTTTACATTCAAATAAACAAATTATGTTTTATTTTGTAATAATATCTCACAATTTTTGGCAAACAGAAAAATGTCTTTTAAAAATAAAAACAATATTTTCAGTGTTTTTCAGCATTGTGAAAAATAAATGATGAAAAATTAATTCTGAAAGATATTGCTGAAGATATTTACTTTCAGATTAAGTGAAATAATGTAAACGGAGCATATCAATGGTCAAAAACATGAAGTCAAGCTTGGTTTCGTAAGGTAATAAATCACACTGAACAAAGCCAATTAGAGTGTTACATTAGTGACAGGTGACCAAGGGAAGAGATTTTTTGTCTTTCTGTGACAGTAAGAGTGAATAATGTTTAATCCATCACGTTACTGACACTCAATGGAGATCAGTGGACTTTTTATTGATTGTAAATCAGCAGCAATGACAAAAGAAAGAGGATGAATTGACTGATCTTTGCTGTTAACTGAGCTGAAATGTCTCGTTTCACGTAAAGCGTATCAAACTGTGACCTATTGACTCACAAACCCATTTCAGGGTCGTCGATGAGGGCTTTCACAGCACCGTCTCTCCTGTGTGTCATGTGAAGGTTTGAGCTTGTCCTATAGCCTGCTCAGCCTTCTGAGTAAATGACTTTAATTAGCTTGGTTCAGCCGCTCTGATAGACTGGATTCATTAGTTTTATCAGCCTTGTCGCTTTATTATTCCACATGCAATTACACAGCGCACCGCGTGCCTGACCTCGCCATCCCGTCTGAGGACAAGCGGCTCGTGATGAAGAGCAGGTGTGTGTCTGATTAATGTGTAGGGTTTGGTGTCCCATGTGTGGAGACATTAAACCTCCGTTTCTGCACGGGTCAGACCAAAGCGCTCCAATTAGTATCAAAACTGCTATTAATTACTTTCTTGAATGTGATTGGTTGTGTTCTAAGAATTATAATTTAAAGTGAATACACCAGTAGGTGGCGAACAGTAAGAGTCGATTACTGAATCCTTGAATCGTTCACAAACGATTTGTTCAAACATGCTGATTCATCTTTGTTAGTGTGTCATTCATGCAACTGATTTGTAAAAAAAACTACTTCCTTTAGGAACAAAGAAAGTGAGTATGAGTGAATCGTTGAATCACTCACAAGCATTTAGTTCAATCATGCTGATTCATTCAGAATGACGTAAGCTCCTGTCTTTGTGAGTGAGTCATTGAATTATTCATTCAACCAATTTGTTCAAAAACACTTAATTTAGGAATGAATCAAGTCACTAGTTTTATGAATTAATCATTTGATCAGTCACTAATGATTTATTCAAACACACTGTCTCATTCATAAACAAACTAAGCTTAGACTGTTTTTATGAGTGAATCGTTGAATCACTTACAAACACTTAGGTCAAACATGCTGATTCATTCAAAATAAAGTAACTTGCTGTCTTTGTGAGTGAGTGATTGAATCATTAATTCAACCAATTTGTTCAAAAACTGCAATTAATTCAGTCACACACACTGACTCATTCAAGAACAAACGGAGTGAATAAGTTTGAGTTATTCACAGTATATACACATACAAAAACTATTTCTTAAAATAACAGAATTAAGATGAATGTTTTTAGGTTTGGAGCGTATCCTGTCTGCTTGAGGCAGATTGAAGCTGCTGTGTGTATGTGTTCAGAAGGGAGATATTGCATCATTTGTAGTGCTGGCGACAGCGGGATCTTTAACTAGCCAACAGGAGTGTGTCTAATCGTAGCTCGAGAGTTTCTGCAAGCCTTTCCCTTTTTTACAGTCATAGGAAATCCAGCGCTAAGTGGCGTTTTAGATCCAATCTGAACAGAATCACCCAGAGCGGCGAAAGACAGAGATGGATGTTGAATAGCAGCTTCAGGGTAATAGACACTCGAGCAGATGAGCAGCAGAGCCAGGATCTCCTCCAGAGTCTCTATATATTATTATATCTGAAAACCAGTAGCCATTGAATTGAATAGTTTTTAATTTTAACGTTAAATACTGTAATACTAACCGAGGGCATTCCCTGCATACTGTACAGCAGGAGTATAAAAAAATTAATTAATTTGATTTCTGAAATGTGGAAAATGCTGATGGAATAAGAGAATCAAGTCATGAAAATGGAATTTAGATCAAATAGTAGGCCTCAACTTAATTTACCCAATTACCCAAACTCAGATATCTTCATGACTCGTAAAAATACAATTTTGGTTTAACTTGAAGAAATTGTGACAGAAACATATTACTATTGTTTGTCAGAAAATAAAATTAATTACATTTTCATTTGATTACATTTTAAAGCATAAATTCTTTTATTTTTAAATGGTGTCAATGAAATTAATGTTTATGAAATCATGAATGCAGACAAATTAAAAGAGACAACACGGAATTTCTAATAAAAAAATAAAACATCTCATTGCACCCTAATATTGCAGACATTTTAATAAATAAAAATGTTAAAACGTAATGAATTTAACTGATTAGACATGCTTATGCTTTTTATTATTATTATAAGGGCCCTTATATGTTCTAATTAACTGTTGTTAAATTAAAAATATAACAACAACAAAGAAATCCAGAAAAATTCAAACAAGTTCCATTGGTATCTACAGTACCACAGATTGTATCATTATTTAGATTTTTCTTCACTGTAAAGCCCCAAAAAGTTTTTGTTTCCCTTGTTTGAGAGAATTTTGTACCTGGAATTTGAAAATGAATGGATAAATTATTCAGTGACTCATGCAAACACTATATTAAATACACTACATATATTTTAGTCTTTATTTAGAAACAGGAAGACAGCAGAAGGAAAGAGAGTATGTTGGTGTTCACAGAAATGTCAGAGGTGATTTTGGGTATTGTGAGCGACCTTTTACCAAATTGGATGTGCAGCAAAATGATCCAGGCAGTGTGATGTCTATTTCCAGTGATCTGACAGGATCTTATCTCAGGCTGTTCTGAGAGCCGGATGTGCAGCTCTGAGCTAAAAGCGTGTGGCGTCCCAGGTCGGTAAGTGTGCGCTCTGGCCGCGAGGAACTGTTCTTTCTCATCAGCTGTCTCACTGCTGCTGCTTAAAGAATGGATATTCCCTGATGTGAGGCGTTTCATGCATATGTATGCGAATAAAGACAATTAGACATGCTCATATTCATGCATATTTAAATATTATGCTGACGCTGTAAACACACTGTTACGTGGGTCAGTGTTGCTTGCAGCTGCCAAAGCAAAAAGACAACCTGCTTTTCCAGCTTTACTCACTAGCTCTTCTGAAAGATTTGTTCCTTCAAAACTCTTTTTGAACGATTTCAGAAAGGGACTGCTCATAAGAATCATTTGTTTACGAATCACTCTATACCAGATTTAGCTGTATTGTTGTTCTTGTTATTGTTTTGCATGTGTAATTGCAATTCGATTTTAAGAAGTGCAACAATGTATTTGTGTTTTTCACCAAATCAGCATATTAGAATGATTTCTGAAGGATCATGTGACACTCTGAATTACATGAATAAATTCAATTTTAATATATATTTGCATAGAAAATTATTTAAAATTATAATAATATTGCATAATTTTACTGCTTTTACTGGATTTCTAATCAAATAAATACAGATAAATAAGAGACAAAAGTCAATGAAATAAAAAGACAAGAAACAAACAAAGGTCTTAACTTGTGCAGACTGATTCATAAACAAATCATTTTTACAAGCGGTTCTTTTAAGGAATCATTTAAAAAAGACTTGAGGTCTTGCTTTGAATCATTCTAATGAATGACTAACTGAATTATTCTGTGTCGCTAGTGAATGAATCTGACTTCATTGAAATATTGTGAGCCTTAAAATTTGCCCAGAATAAAGGTGTTTTGGATCTTCAGTGCAGCGATTTGATCTTAAAGTGCGCTGGTTTCTCAGCAGAGTTCACGTCATCATGTTGTACTGGTTGTTGAAGAAAAGAGGATAACTCGGTTCTGCTCTCTGTCAAAAGGAGAGTGTTGTATAAGAGCCAGACTGAGACTAAAACTTTCATGAAGCTTCTTAAATACTTCAGCTGGATGCTGGAGGTGAGAGAAGAGAGGCTCAAAGAGAGAAACACAGCGGGCTCTTTTCATTTTCAGACTGCAAATGTGTGTTCGTCGTTTCCAGCAGAATTCTCGAGCAGACGTCTGCGAGATCTTTACACGAGAGCGTCTGCATCCATCACGCTCGCCACTGTCTGCTTTCTGACACCACGTGAAAACAAAACGAGCCGCAGTTCACTGACCTGCTTCTGCAGCTGGAGGAAAAGTAGCTTTAGACAGAAACAATGGAGAGAGGATTCTTTTATCTGCGCTTGGCTTTAAAATGGACTGATGTATCGCCAGGCTGGTATTTGCCCGTTTTCAGATTATCAGCGTCAGTTTTGCCCATTTGGACGATTAACAGAAGCGTTTCTTGTGTTATGGGATAATCCACAATTTGCATGAATAAAATAAAGCCTTTTTAAATTTTTTTTTTTTGTGCATATTAAGAAAAATAGCCATTATTTTCCTTTTGTGCAACATTTTATTTCATTTAAATTTGAAATGTGAGACATGATGGTGTAAAAGAATACTGTCGGATTTACTAACAATTTTTATTCAGAAATTTCTATTTAATTTCACAAATTATAACAAAGAAATGATAAGTAACACATTAAAGTAGAAGTTTTTATTTCCTTCGTATTTCCAAAATATTCCAAAAAAATGTGTTTTACAGTGTGTGAGGACTAAAATAAATAATACCATTGTAGGTTTTTTTCTTCTTTTATATTTATATTATAATTAATAAAATGTTAGTTTCTAGTATTTCGCATTTTCTTTAGTTAATAGTTTATATATATGTGTGTGTCTGTGTAGTTTTTATTTCAGTTTTAGTTACGTTAGATTTGTTTTAGCTAAAAGTAGCTGAAATTAAATCAGTCTTGCCTTTTTAATTTGATTAATGTTTATTATGTGCATTTAAGTGTTTAAAAGTGCAGCGTTTATTTTATTTGACTTTATTTTACACTGAATATGGTTCTTTTTTAATGCAGATTGTACAAATAGTTAATGGATTTCTAGTTCCCTGCATGCAGTGGAAGAGTAAATGTTGCAATTAAGTGTTATTTTATGTGTCTTCGGATAAAACTGAAGAATCATTCATGTTTAATGTTTCTGATATGAATCTTTGAAGTCGGGGGGGGTTTGAGGACGGATGTTGAATGTGGCAGCAGGCGAATGTAGTGATGATGATGGAAAGCACAGTGATCTGGACTTCGATGAGGTCAGACTCAGAGGTGCGTCACTCACTGACATGCCATTTGTCGCAGGCGGTTATGAAGAATTGCGTGTCCATCTTTAACACATACACATTTATCAGTCCTGAAGGGTTTTTGATGAGGAGCATTAAGAGAAAATGGCATCAACAGCTTCAACAATCAACAGCCTGAGAGTCAGAAAATAACATTAGAGTCAGATATAGAGGCATCACAGTAGCTTCTGTCCAGTCTTTAGTGAAACCACAATATTTTTTATTGACCATCATTTTTTTTTTTTTTATTATATTTTATTAGATTTATTTATTTTAGTTTTTTTTGTATTTATTAATGCATTTTTTTATTATTATTTAGGGAAAGAAATTATTATCTTGTATTCGTATAAATGTAAATAAATAATTTATAAATAATATATGTATATGTATTTAGTTTCAGTTGGTCACTAATGGTGTATGGTCATCACAGAGGTCAGTATGAGTGCGTGTTTTGTTACTGCGATCCTCTCCTCCATTGATGGCATCTTAACGGGCAGCATTTTCAGCTCTGCCATACGGAGGAGCCGTGCCTGAGGAGGACGCCATCTGCCCGGCCTCCTCTCTCGCTGTCATTAACACCTTCTTTTTATAGCAGAGAAAATCGGGGGCGGACGAGTTTAATGCTCTGAAACCGCTGTTGCACGATGTTTCTCTGTACAAACACAGTGATGCAGTCACAAGCTTCCTCGATGCCATTTCCAGAATCAATCCGTCGTGCATCTCCTCATTCTGTGTCTCTGACCGTTCCCTTCATTTAGAAATCTGTGGCTTGTGAAGTGAGAATCTAGAAATGCCAGAAAATTCACAGAACCCCTAAAAGCTGCATAGCAACACCCTAGTAACCTCACAGCAATGCCCATTAATAGGGAGAAAGGCAGCATGCCAAAAAATACTCAAATGAGTTTTATTTTATAGTTAGGTTTGATCTGGGAGTGCGTGGCTGGAGTCAGGACAGTGCTGGGAGAGGACGAGCATTTTCTCAGCATGTACTACTGTGACCAGTCCTGTTAATACATCTGAGATAAGACCGTATGGATGACCACAACACACACTCACAATCTTAACTTACTCTTTAAGTTTGGTTATAAAATAAATTTTTAGCATTTTATTTTATGTGATGGCACAGTTTTGTTTCTTTGTTTGCTTATGTATTTTTAAGACTTGGCTTTTATGGCTCTTAATATGTGAAATGATTGTGTTTAAATGCATTGATTTGCCCATTCAGAACGAGTCATTTTTGCAGTCTGAATTAATCATTGCAGTGGATTACAAAAGGAAATATTCATGAGAACTGATGTACATGAACGTCTGAGGCTGGTGGGAGAGATTACATCACGAAACAGATGGAGAATCAGTGATAAATAAACAGTCTTTATGCAGCCATGCACACACACACACACACCTGTCTGCACGCACACACACACACACACACACACACATAGTCAGAAAATAGCAGATGGTTTATGCTGGTGTTAGGAATGTTGACTGTTTTCCCACACAGCACTGACTCCCATCTCAATTCTGATTCACAAACTCACAAGTTAAAAAATATTTTACAAAACCAATTAGGAAAAGGGTTCACTAACAAGCACATAGCAACACCCCAGCACCTGTTACGAGAATGACTCTCAAGACATGTCTGTGTGGACTACAAACCTATTGTGTCTTCCTCCTCTTAAGATCCACTGTATCAAATATTCACTCACTGCTCACTAATTTCTGGGGGTTTTCTTGATGTTATTCATCTTGATGTTTTAAAATGACTCGTTTGTGTGCCTTTTTTCAGTGAGCCAGCACAAACTGCTGCGCTGTCATAAAGGAATGACAGAGAATCCTCGCTTAATAAGAAACATTCGAATGCATATTGAAAACAAAATAAAATAACATAAAATAAAATCAGAACAGCCTTTTTTTATTTTTGCATTAACTTCAGCAACATAGCATCATTTTATTAGTTATTTTAACAGTTGCTTTACTCACTGTCTTGAAGGATATTTAAGAAAAAAACTAAAAAAATTACATTTAAAAACATAAAACATTCCAATCATGTTTCTAAATAAACTTAATCAGGAAACGAAACGAAATACAGCCACTTTTCCATAAAAAGAAGATATTGAGTTCTACATTCTAAATACATAGAGATTATTTCTAACATAATAAGTGAATATTTGCAGTAAGTGTCTGAGTGAAGATAGCTCTCTTTGACTGTGGTATGTCTTTGATGTTATAAAGACTTTCATGTTCTTGTCAAAGTGTTTCTTCCATGTGAGTTTACTTTACACCATAAACGCTGTCGCCGTTATCTCCTGTCAGTATATACCGTCTGGACGGACGAAGGATCAAAATTTCAGAACGTGTGAAATTATGTGTTATCGCTTTATTATGGCTAAACGGTCTACATTCAGGTACACAACAATACACTGCACTACTAATACATTAAAAGATCAGAATTATTGAGAATTATTCTTATAATGTCAGTTGCTGCCGTTGCACTTATTTATGTTTATAATATTGTTATTAAATAATTAGTGTTGTCACAGTACCAAAATACCAGTGAAAATCCACGGTTCTCAGTACCAAAGCACAACACAAAAACACTTATATAAGAGGACTTTTATTTAATCAAACAGCGCAAACTATATTTCATAGCCTAGAACTGCTTTTCTGATGGACCG